>PVKW010022879.1:0-33112 GCA_004027895.1 Orientallactaga bullata
CATGCATCTGGAGTTCATTTCCAGTGGTTGGAGGCCCTGGTGTGCCCATTCTCTCTCTCTCAATCAAATAAATAAAATTTAAAACAAAGAAAAGACTGGAGCCATATATATATATTATTTTTTTTTTAAAGGAAGGGGCTGGAGAGATGGCTTAGTGATTAAGGCACTTCCCTGCAAAGCCTAAGGACTCATATTCAAATCTCCAGATACCATGTAAGCCAAATGTGCAGTGACACAAATGTGTAAAGTAGCACACGTGCACAAGGGGGCACACACATCTGGAGTTCGACTACAGTGGCTGAGACCCTGGCACACTAATTCTCTCTCTCCCTCTCTTTATCTGTCTATCTTTCTCTCTCTCTCAAAAAAAAAAGGCAGCCTGTTGGACTTGCCTCAAAAAAAACAGGGAAGGAAGGATGGAAAGAGGGAGGAAGGGTGTGTAGATAGATGGGTTGATGGGTGTATGGGCGAAAGGGTAGGTGAATGGGTGAGTAGATTGATGGAAGGATGGATTAGAGGATGGATGGATGGATGGATAATGGGTAGGTTGATGAGTGGGTGAATGGATGGGTAGATTTAGTTCTGGATACTTCTGTGGCAGCAGCTATCAGGGCCCCACTTACGCTCACCATCCCATGAACTTAGTACAAACCCCTGTGGTTGCTTCCCAAGCCACAGAGCAGGGCGGGCCAGAGTGTCTACGGCAGTCTCCAGCCAAACACAGATGAACATCAGAGAACACAGCCCTCAGGTTCCTTGCCATAGACGACAACTCCAAGGCATGGTGTCTATACCCTCCCAGAGCCCCCAAGTGGCACTGGAGCCCCTTTGTCTTCTGTGTTCACCTACCCAGTCACACCACATATGGAATGAGTTCCCTCCTGGTCACTTCCTGATGCCCCCTAATCCCGCTATTGACACTGAAATCCTTGACTTGGTTGGCTTTGGGGACCCAGACTAACATGGCTATGAATCCAGTACCATGATGGTAGTGAGGAGAAGGAATTGGCCCCTGAGACCAGGCCCAGGAGAGCTGCCAGGCATGAAGCAGGAGAAGGAAACTGGGACCTCAGTCATGGTAACCAGAGTCCTTACTGTAGTGACGGCCACTGAAGGTGAGGCGTTGGAGAAGGCTCTTCCCTTTTCAGCCTACTTTCCCTGAGTGTGTAGTGAAGACAAGAATGTCCTCCTGGGCTGGAGAGGTGGCTTAGCGGTTAAAGCACGTGCTTGAGAAGCCTAAGGACCCCAGTTTGATTCTCCAGGTCCCACATAAGCCAGATGCACATGGTAGTGCATGTGTCTGGAGTTCATTTGCAGTGGCTAGAGGCCCTAGCATGCCCATTCTTATTCTTTCTCTCTCTCTCTCTCTCCACCACCCCTCTCTCTGTCTCAAATAAATAAATAAATAAATAGAAATAAATCTTAAAAAAAAAAAAAAAAAAAAAGAATGTCCTCTTGTAACGCTGGCATGGTGGGGTAGGGACACCTCCTGGGACCCAGTGATCTCTGGTGGCTTTCAGTGTCCTTCAGATGTGAGCCCAGGACAGCCTTGATCCCGGCAGGTGGTCTCTCCAGGCCTCACCCTGTGCTCACCAAGCTGCTCTTCCCTCTGGTTGGCATCTGCAAATGGAGTGTGACTGCACAGTCCCTTCTGTGCCTTGCTTCAAGAGACCCCTCTGTCAGCCCCTTAAACTCCCTCCAAAGGGGAGTCACACAGCTTCCAAGGAGCCATCAGGTATGCCACCCTAAGATGCCTCTCTGAGGCTCTGGCAGCACCCAGCAGGTAGCAGTGTGGGGGCAGCAGAGGCCCAGCCTCTAGTATTTAAATATTTGCTTTCTTACAGAATGTCATTCTTCTGAATATTCACCCATTCATGTAGAATTAGTCAGCGCCTGGTCCCCAGTGGCCACAGGAGGATTCCAGCAGGGAGGGACTGCAGCCTTGCCTAATCCCACCACAGAAGCCACCTGCCTGCCCAGCATGGGGAGGGGAAGTGGGTGGAAGCCAACCGAGTAAGAATCACTGTTTGGGCACACTGTGTCCCGTGCAAATTTCAACCTGCAGCCAGGTATGGTATCAGCCTCTCTCTCTCTCTCTCTCTCTCTCTCATATTGGGCAGCTCGGTGCCAGCCCTGATCCCTAGGTCTGTATCCTCATGGACCAGTCCAGAGATCCCTGGGAAGGGGCATAAGAAAACCTGCCAAGCCCTGTCTGGCACAGTTCTACAAAAAACCAAGTCAATTATAAAGAGCTAAATTCAAATGCCAATAGTGTCTAGTAACTTGCTGTGTGATCTTGGACAAGATCCTTTATTTCTCTGGGGCTAGTTTCCTCTACCTGTAAAATGGGAATATTTTTTAAAAGTGCTTCAGGGGCTGGAGAGATGGCTTCATGGTTAAAGTGTTTGCCTGTGAAGACTTAAAACCCAGGTTCAATTTCCCAGAACCCATGTAAGCCAGATGCACATGGTGGCGCATGCATCTGGAGCTCATTTGCAGTGGCTAGAATCCCTGGAGTGCCCATTTTTTCTTTCTCTCTCTCTCTCTATGTAAATTAATAAAAATAAAAATATTTTTTTAAAAAAAGAGTGCTTCAGGGGGGTCATGTCAGAGAATGTGGTTCTGGACTCCAACGAGCACACACTGGGATTTGGCAAGCAAGCCACGCTGCCTGGGTTTACAGCTCACGTGCTCACAGCAATGGATCGGTGAGTACAAATGAGCACTCACTGGGTGACTCAGAGGACACCATTCCTGCTTTCTAGGCCGTGGTATCCATGCTTGTACAACTGACAGGTTAGAACACAGCCTGACATTCCTCCCGCGCCTGCCACGTGATACGCCATGAAGACCCTCCAGGCTTACTGCTAAGAGAAAAGGTGGAAAGAGAGATATTCTTGAGAAGGGGGATATCTGAGCAAAAGGAAGACATGTCAAAGAGTGAAATTTCAGGGGCTAGGAATTGCTGTGTATGACGAAGAGTGAAACTCAAGATACATCAGGCTGCTGTGCCTGCACTTATATCGGCTGCCTCGTCACTGGATAGGGTTAGTTACCACTCGTGGGTGGACGGCATGGTCTTCAACCCCTTGGTATCTGCATCTATGCAGGCGGTGATGGTCCTGGCTTCCCAGGGCTGTGTGAACAATGGTCTCCAGTAAGTGCCTTCATTCATTCATTCATTCATTCATTCATTCATTCTTGGAGAGCCTCCTAAAGCGCCCGGCATGACTCTAAAGGAGATGTCAGTTGCTCAGCACATAAGCCTCTCTTCCTAAGTGTCTCACATGCCAGAGGTGGGAGGAGGGAGGCAGGGAAAGGCAACAGGACCAAAACACCACAGGGAAGTGTGACAGAGTGGGCCATGGGGTCCCTAGGAAGCTTTCCTGGGGAGGTCACATTGGAACTGAGCCCTCCAACAAGGGTAACTGTACAAAGGCCAGAGGAGAAACAGGACAAGCATCTGTACAAAGGTCCTGAGGCAGGGACTGGCTTGTGAGGGATGGCAAGAAAGAAGGCCCCAAGGGTAGAGTTTGTAAAGTGAACAATGAGACTAAAGAAGTCACGGCAGGGGCAGGGCCAGGGCCGGCTCTGAAGCATTCCTTCCTCCCCCGAGCAGACACCAGGGGAGAAATCAGGGCCCTCTGGGAGCCTTTCAAACCAAAGTCAGGTCCTGAAAAGGCTCGGCCCCTGTGGGAGGGGATTAGGCAGGCTAACCCGGCAGGGCTGGGATTAGGGCAAATCTCTGAAGCACAAAGCCAGGCCTGGCTCCCCACGCCCTGGCTGCTGCCCCGGAAAGGCCTTCGGCTGACCCCAATCCCAGACAGGAGCTAAGCCTTTGTCTCTTCCTGCCCACCGGCTCAGAGGCCTATGGAAGTGAGACGTAGGCTGCAGGCCACAAGCTTGGCGAGAGGAGGTCCCCACACGGCTGCCCCAAGCCTTTCCCTTCCCACTTTTGAGCCCATATCCAGGCCTCTACACTCCATCCCAGTGAACATTCTCCAACCAGATGACAGGGCCCATCTGTGTGAGTCCCCAAGCATGTCCCAGCAAAGGCTGGTTGGCACCATCTCTTTAACTTGTTATTAAAGTCTGTCATAAAGGTACTGCTTAGGACATTCTGAACAGAAGAAACAGTCAGAAGCCCCCTTTGTCCACTCTTGACCACTCTAGCCTCCACTACCCATGGGTGACCTCCATCCTGACTGTCACTGTGGACATATGCAGCTACACGATCCATGCTCATTTGGCCCACTTCCTTCTGTAGACTCACTTATGAGATTCGGCCACATGGGTGCCTGCAGGGATAATTTGTTCCTTCTCACTTCAGGGCAATATTCCATCTTGGGGCGATGCCTCTGTCCTCCGTGGATGAACATGTGAGCAGACGCAGTAGTTATCTGTCGCTGCATAATAAATGGTCCCAAACGTCACAACTGAAGAACACCAGTGAAGGTTTGTCACTGTTTCTGTGGTCGGCTGAGTGGCTCTGGGGCTGCCTCTTCCCCTGAAGAGCAGATGAGATGTCAGGCACCACTGCAGAGGGCCTCCTGAAAGACAGGCGGAGTGTCCTCATGACCCAGTGGCCAGCTTCTCCAGAGTGAGGGATGGGAGAGAACAAGGAAGGAGCCCTGGGGCTCTTTGAACACATCTTGGCTATCCCCCCAGGCCACTTCTGCCATAGCTCAAACAATAAGAGGGCTTCCCTACTGAAACAGGGCAGACAGAGTGTTCACAAGCTACCTGAGCATAGCTGTGCCTGGGCACGCAGTTCCCCATGCCATGCCCTGGACATGAGATGACATCCCTGCCTACACCCACCGCTGCCCTATTCCACTAGTCCCAAGGGGTCCAGTTGGAGGCTGCCTCACCCACCAGAGTCCCATTCTGGTCTCCTCGTGCATGGCTTCTCTGAGTTCCAAGATTCTCTGCAGCATAGGGACAACCAGACACCTCTCTGGCTCTTGTGAGGACAGGGTTCCTGTGGAGAAGCTCCTCTCAGGTGACATGCCCAGATCGCCTCCTTGCACCCTCCAGTGTGACATGTGGCTGAAGGCTTCTGAAGACTGAAAGCAAGTCAGGCTGATGTCCTGAGCTGCATCTTCCTGATCCACACAGGTGGATGAGATGCTCAGCCAGCTGGTCCTGGCTTCATGGTCGCTCTACCAGTTGTGCACTAAGACCCTGGACAAGGGGTCCAGGGTTACCTGGCACCCTGCAGGGGCACAGACACCAATCATGCCATCCAGAACCAGCTCCTCTTCTATAGCAAACATGCCAATCATGCGCTGGGTCCAGTGGGCCAGCCTGTAGCCAAGGCAGGGACATGACTTTGTCATCACTGTTTCGGTCGGTAACACCTCACATGGTGACAATCACTGCTAGCTGAGACCAGGCCATGACAGCGAAACCCAGCACCCAGGGCCGGGCTGTGAGGGGCAAAGCCAGGAGAGAGGCACTAGGCTCCCATCTGGCATAGAGAAGAGGTTGCAAGAGTCACCATAGGCCCCTGAGGCTGGAGGGAGCCAAGCCCTTCGGTTAGCAGGACCAGTCAGTGTTCAGACCCTCTTGAGATGGTGGGAGAGGTTATGGACAAGTTTCAAGCCAGGAAACAATCCTGTTCCATGTTGTTGGTGTGGGAAGTGCATCCTTCAATAGTTTCCTGGCTCCCGTCAAGTAATCCACCTGGCCACGGGACTGTCCATGTGAAAGAACTGGGATTCAACCAGTGCCTGGCTGTGTGAGCTGAGCCAGGCAGCTTGCCTACTCTGCGCTTCAATTTCCCCAGCAGCTAAAATCAAACCTTCCTGCATACCTGCCTATCAGCCAGACCTGTGGGCCCACAGGAGACAGGTCTTGGCAGTGGCCCCTCCCTTGCCAGTCTCCCTTCATAACAGGTGCCTTCCTGTGGTAGTTTGAATAGATGGCCCCCAATATATTCAGTGTTTTATGAGTTTGTAGTTTGCATCTGCAGCCACCTGGCTGGAGGCAGTGTCACTGGGTCTTAAGGTGTGGAGGGTCTTAAGGTGTGGTGGTGGGTTTAAGATTTCAATCTAAAAATATGTAAAGTGTGCCTAGCTGGAGTTCCTGAGGTGTGCTTTGCTTTGTGGATTTTGGCTTTTTCTCTCTTTGTCTGGAGGCCAACTTCTTCTGCCATTATGGAACTTCCCCTGGATCTAGAAGCTTCAATAAATCCCTTCCTCCATATTTGTACCTGGTCTGAAAGTTCATCTCAGCAAACCTGAAGCTGTCTGCTATACTCCCTCACCTCATAACAGGCTCTTCCCCCACCTCCAGCTTTGACAGAAGCAAAAGCCCTATGCATTCCTTTTCCGTCACTCATCTTTGTCACCAGCTTCTGTGAATGACTCCGTGAACTCAGCTAGTCTCACTGTGGACACCACCAGGCAACGCACAGCTGCAGGCTGAACCCCTCTGGCCACTCACAGGCCCACCCTCCATTGTTCCTGTCCTCTGGGGCCTATGGTGGCTGAGCACTATGCCCAACATACGTGGTCACCTTGAATCTGCTAATAACCTGAAGTCAGGGTAAAATTGAACGCCCTATCTCAAGCCAAGATGCTAAGGCTCTGGGAGACAGATCATGGCCCCTTATGGTCATGTGATGAGACTTGAACCCTGGCTCACGTTCCTCAGACTACCTCACACCCACACCCCCAAACGGAGCATGAGAACCTGAGCTCGAATCCCCAGCACCGTGGGAGGGGTGGCAGGAGCCGAAGCCTCAGCACTCTCCAAAGCTATGATCTCAGGCTCTAAGACTGAGTGGGGCCCACCTTGTCCTCTTGCTGTGGTTTGACTACACCCTAACCCCAAAGCAATGGATCTACTGACCCAGCCTCACCCTACCTGGCCTCTGGGACACCCATTGCCCAGGAGGCCCCTCCACCCTCAGGTTCCTGGGCCCCAGACTCGTCTTCTTTTCTTCTTTCACTCTGAGCCAAGCAGGTTATAAAACACGCCAAAAATGAGCGGCCTCTCGCTTTAGTGCACTCACATAATGTGTGGCAAAGAAGGCCGCATTAATTGCCCAGGACCCACATTTTTCAGTGACATTAATCTCTAGCCAGAAAAGCCTCTCTGGACGGCTCTTTTCAGTCCGAAGGCACTTAGTGTTGGCCAGGAGCAGAGGGGGCCTGCCTGGAATTCCTCCACCTCCCGCACCACACCCACCAACCCAGCCCTGCAGCTTCCCTGGCTAAGGTGGGTGGATGAGATGCCTTCAGGGACATGGAGCCAGGGGGTGGGGACTGGCATGCTGGGGATCCAAATATGCTGGTGTGCATGCATGAGAGTGAGAACTCCAGGTTTCATCCACTGTGGAGTCTTCACTCGTGTTTGTATGTGCCGGGACACGCACACACACCAGTGACTCTGACAACTGCATGCGTGTGTCGTGGGAAAGAGGTGACTGAATGAGTGCATCTGTTTCCGTCAAAGGTGAACACGGGTATGTGAGGACCCATTCCAGAATATGTGTGTGGGAGAAACTGAGACTATGTGTGCCAAGCTTTGGGGGTCTGTGTGGTGTTTGTGTGCACATGTCTACGTAAGCACCGTGCTGCAGGTCTGCATTTGCAAGAAACACCAGCGATGGCAAGTGGCTCAGGGGGACACCTGAGTGTGCAGGTGTGAGGAAGGTGGCAGCCAGGTCCGAGAGAGCTGGCACGATGTGATGGCCCACATATGCACACACTATACACTTCCAATAGCCAAGTGTCAGCTCACTCCACGCTGGCCTCTGTGCCAGGTGACAGGCAGACAGTGACCAACAGGGACAGTGTGATCACAGCAGCTGAGAACGCATTGCCTCCAACCCCATGCTCGGCAGCTTTCCAGTTTGACCTTGACCATGATGGAAACACTTCTCGTCATACCATGAGAATTGCAGATCCACACCCAGGCTGTCTTATCCAGAGCCTGTCACTAGACATCTGCCAGTACACCTCTGCGGGAGACACAGTCTATCCCCAATCCAACCTGACCCAGGAGTGCTGATCTACTGTAAATAAATGTTTGTATGTGCACCCCAGCCACCTAAAACCCGGTGGTGTAGATGGAAGATTAGAACACTGGGATGGCATGCATGTAATGCCCTCTTGGGCTTGTGTGTTGAACACCTGGTCCCCAGCAAAGGGGTGCTATTTGGGAAGGTTTTGAAACCTTTAGGAGGTGGAGCCTGGCTAGAGGAAGTATGTCACTGGGGCAGACCTTGAGATGTCACAGGTTGGCTCTGCTTGCTATTCCTCCCTTTCTCTTCCCCCCTTTCTCTTTGTCCGTCTGTCTCTCTCTCCCTCTTTCCCTCTCCCACCACTTCCTCCCTGCTGATGTGAAGACGTGATGCCAGCTTGCCACTCCTGCCATGCTTTTCCCTGGCATGATAGACTCTGGATCTGTAAACAAAAATCAACTCTTTCCACCCTTCAGTTGCTTATGGTCAGGCTTTCTTTTTATGAGAGAGAGAGAAGAGAGAGAGAAAGAGAGAGAGAAAGAGAGAATTGGCACACTAAGGCCTCCAGCCACTGCAGTCGAATTCCAGACACGTGTGCCATCTTGTGCGCATGTGCAGCCTTACATGCTTGCGTCACCTTGTGCATCTGGCTTATGTGGGGATCTGGAGAGTCAAAAGTGGGTCCTTAGGCTTCTCAGGCAAGTGCCTTAACTGCTCGCTAAGCCATCTCTCCAGCCCTTCTGGTCAGGTTTTGACCCATCAATAAGAAAGTAACTAACAGAAACACATAATCAGAGAAGAAGATTCCAAAGCAGACGAGGGGCTTGAAAGATGCTGGCTTTGTCATCTCAAAAGGATGAACCCTTTCTAACCCCAGGGCCATTCATGAAATTCTCCAAAAAGGAAAACAACTGCTGACTGGCTTGCATAGGCATGAAAATGGGTGTGAGCCTCTTAGCACTGAGCTTGTCAAACTGAACTGCAGGGGAACTGAAGGTGAGAATGGCAGGGGACACAGACAGATGACGACAGAGAAAGGCTGGCCAGGGTACCAAAGGAGAGACGTTTATAGCTCCAGATCCGGCTGTCCCACCCAGGTGCTGTATGGTCTTAGACAAGCACACAAGGATCGTGGTGTTCCCAATCTCTCTGGGCCTCAGTGTACTCGTTGTAAAGCAGGGATAGGCCAGGTCTGGCTGTGTGGATTTAACATGTGCAAGGAAAACGTACAAACCAAGCTCCCCTCTCCAGAGCCCAGTGCCTGACACTACCTACACAAGACCTTCATAATAGGAGGGGGAAAATGATGTCATCAGAAAAGAAGAGACACTAAACCGGAAAGAAGAAGGGATTCAATGGAGGGAGGATTTGGGAGGAAGAAAAGAGTGTGGTGGGAAGGAAATGGGATTTATTGTCTACACTTGTAGAAGCTGTCAATAAAAAAATAAAAACAAAACAAAACAACCAGAGGCTCTTGTTAGTACACGGGCAAAGTGCTCCACAGTGCACAACGTCAACAAGTACTCCCGTGAACGTGGGCCTTGTGAGCAAAGCCCACAGGAAAGAGAATCAGATGGTCTACAAGGAGCACTGGACTTGGAGTCCAGTCTGAGAGCATAGGAGAGGGCGTAGCAGGTGCCTGGCCTCAGTTTACCTTTCTTTTTTTCTGTTGTTATTATTTATTTATTTATTTATTTGAGAGCAATAGACACAGAAGAAAGAGGCAGATAGATAGAGAATGGGTGCACTAGGGTTCTAGCCACTGCAAAAGAACTCCAGATGTGTGTGTCCCCTTGTGCATCTGGCTTGCGTGGGTCCTGGAGAATTGAGCCTCAAACCAGGATTCTTAGGCTTCACAGGCAAGCGCTTAACCATTAAGCCATCTCTCCAGGCCCCTTTTTGAGTTATTATTCTTTCCGCCCCCTCTTCCGCAATGGACCCTGAGCTTTGGAAGGTGGGTTTCAGTTTACCTTTCTTTCTACCTCTGGTAATCTATTCCTGCTTCCCAGGGCTCCAGGGAGAAGCAAAGAAAAGACCAGGTTCCTGTGTGAGCTCCAACACAATGATCCCCCTGCAACAGGAAGTTGGGGTGCTGAGTACCAATGTCTGTCCACACATCATAACCTCAACTCATGCTACGCTTGACACAGTCACCGAGATTTCCAGCCCAGGGTACTGATGCGGTAACTCAGCATGGAGAGCTGGGGAGATGGCTCTGTGGTTAAAAGCACTTACTGAGAAAGCCTGATGACCAGAGTTCAGATCCCCATAACCCATGTAAAGCCAGACGCAATAGCCCATGTATCTGTAAACTTTGTGTCCAGCAGGCAAGATGGGAGGTAAGGAAGAAGGCAGGAGAATCCTGGAAGCTTTGGGGTTAGTTATCTGGCCACAAGCAGTGGCAAACAAGAGAGGCCCTATCTCAAGGGAGAGAGGGAGAGTGGTGCTTTCTGCTCTGGGTATCACAGGATGGAAATGCAGATGGAGGAGAGCTAGGGCTGCCAGTTCAGGTGGGGACTACAGTGAGCAGTCCCTTCAGGAGCTGGGTCAAGAGTGTAGCCATCCAGGCAGATCCGGCAGAGCTAGCAGCGCTGAGGACCCACATTCCCAATCCCACATGGTGTGGGCGCCTGAGTGAGCCCAGCACTCCCGCACATGGGATGCTATGTGAAGGCCTTTCATTATTAACTATGAAACCTCCCATAGATCTCTGAGGAAGGTACCAGAGATGAGGACACAAAAGCTGGCAAGGAAAAGCCACCTGCCCAGGGGTCTCTTGGCTAATAAGTGGGGGTGCCAAGTTCTAAACTCAGGTGTCCTGACTCCAGAACCCATGCTCATGGGTGTGCCAGACAGAAGACGGAGACTATATGGATGGGATGCGGAGGAGAGTGAGAGCATGAAGGCCACCCATGCCAAGAGGACATGGTCTTCAAGACCCATCAGAGCTCTCTCTCCGTTTTACACAGGAGGACTCAGAGGTGCCTGGAGGTCAAGTATCACAAAGCAAGTTCAGACCCAAGAGGACCTGATGCCTGAGGACCCAGAAAATGGCTCCATCAAGAAGGCAGAATCCATGGGCTTAGCAGTTAAGGCATTTGCCTGAGAAGCCTAAGGATCCTGGTTCGATTCTCCAGGTCCCATGTAAGCCAGATGCACAAGGGGGCGCACACATCTGGAGTTCGTTTGCAGTGGTGTGCCTATTCTCACTTTCCCTCTCTTTCGTTCCCTCTCTCTGTCTCTAATAAATAAATAAAAATTAAATCTTTAAAATTTTTTTTTAAAAAAAAGGCAGCTTCCAGATCTTTCTCTGCTCTCAATCCCTTCTACCCCCCTCACCCATCCACAGGCTCCAGTCCTCTGGTCTCGGTCCCACTGGCCCAGCTTTGTGAACCAGAGGCCTCTGTGAACAACAGTCCCAGCAAGCTCCCAGGGTGCTCTGAGGCAGCCAGGTGGCACCACAGAAGCTACTGAGACCCCGTGTCCTCTGACAGTCCCCTCCCTCAACTGCCCCAGTGATCTCCTGGAGGGGTGACATCAAGGGATAGTTTCACTAAGGGGCCTTGGGAGTTGACCAGCAAGGCGATACCAGCCATCCATCACCCAGTGAGAAGCTGTGCCTGGGGTAACCGGACCCCAGAGCACTGGCAAGCACCCACAGCCTTTCATCTCTGCCCATAGCCAGCTGTGTGGGCTCTCCGTGCCTCCTCATTAACTCGGCCCCAGGGAACCAGGCAGGCGTGGGCAGTAAGGTTGTCTGTACACAGATCCTTCGGAGCAGGCAAGGACGGGTGCCATGTCAGCATAGGCATGGGGGCAGCGGCATGGGGCCATGGAGCTCCATATGCACACTGGTGAGAGGCCAAGCTTCAGAACCAGACAGACCCGGATTTGAGTTCATCCCCACCTCTGCCTAGCTGGGTCACGTGGGGGAAGTCACTCGGTGAGCCCTGATTCCTCATCTGTGAGCTGAAGGTCCTAACAGTGGTCCTAACTCCTACAGAGTCTAGTGACAACATTGATGTGGAAGTGTCTGGAACTCAGTACGTGTTTTCTCTTATTTTCTTTTTTGGTTTTTCAAGGTAGGGTCTCACTCTATCTCAGGCTGATCTGGAATTCACTCTGTAGTCTCAGGGCGGCCTCAAACTCTCGGTGATCCTCCTACCTCTGTCTCCCCAATGCTAGGATTAAAGGCGTGTATTACCATGCCTAGCTTAAGCAAGAGTTTTTTGTTTTGTTTTGTTTTGTTTTTGTTTTTTCAAGGTAGGGTCTCACTCTGGCCCAGGCTGACCTGGAATTTACTTTTCAGGGTGGCCTTGAGCTCATGGTGATCCTCCTACCTCTGCCTCCTCAGTGCTGGGATTAAAGGCATGCACCACCATGCCCAGCTTTTTTCTTTTTAACTTTTTGTTGAAAACCTCCATATACATAACACACCCTGATCATAATCTCCACCACCCTCTTTGTCCCTCTCATGTGTCTCCCTCCACTGAACCCCTTCTTCTTTCCAACTAGTCCCTCCTCTGTTTTGACGTCATCATTTAGTTGTCTTCATATTATGCAGGTCTTGTGCAGGCAGTGTCATGAATGTGATGCCAACTTGTGCCATACATAATGGGAGGGGAAAAACGATGACATCAAAATAGGAGACTAGTTGGAAAGAAGGGATTCAGTGGAGGGGGAGCTCAAGAGGGTGAAAGGAAAGATGGTGGGAGGGGGTTATGATCATGGCAAATTGTCGAAATGTATTGAGGCTGTCA
Source organism: Orientallactaga bullata (assembly GCA_004027895.1). Classification (NCBI taxonomy): domain Eukaryota; kingdom Metazoa; phylum Chordata; class Mammalia; order Rodentia; family Dipodidae; genus Orientallactaga; species Orientallactaga bullata. Next base: position 12,733 of record PVKW010022879.1, read on the forward strand.
ATAAAACCTTAAAAAAATAAAACAGCACAAAAAAGATTAAGGTGCCAGGCATGGTGGCACACACCTTTAATCCCAGCACTTGGGAGGCAGAGGTAGGAGGGTCACCATGAGTTCAAGGCCATCCTGAGACTACATAGTGAATTCCAGGTCAGCCTGAGCTCGAGCAAGACCCTACCTCAAAAAACAAAAAAAAAAAAGAAGGAGGAGAAGGAGAAGAAGAAGAAGAAAGAAAAAGAAGAAAAAGATTAAGATTAAGGAGAGCTGGAGAGATGGCTAAGTGGTTAAAGGCATTTGCTTATAAAGCCTGATGACCTGGGCTCAGTTCCCTAGTACCCAAATGAAAACAGATACACAAAATAGCACGGTCACCTGGAGTTTGTTTGCAGTGGTAAGAGGCCCAGGCGCATCCATCCTGACCCACTCTCTTTCTGCTTGTAAATAAATAAATAAAATGTATTTTGATTTCTATTTCTCAGCTACTAGTCAACTTTGCATGTTTAGTTCCTGTTGTCTCTGTACTCAGGCTGGTGTTTCACCTCTTTATCACCATATAGTACCCTTCCAGATTTGCATCTTAACATTTCTTTTTTTATTTTTAAAATTACTTTTATTATTATTTTATTTTTGAGAGAGAAACAGAGAGAAAGAGAGAATGGGTGCACCAGGGCCTTTCAGACCCTGTGAACAAACTCTAGATGCATGCACCCCCTTGTGTGCATGTGCGACATTACACACTTGTATCACTGTGCATCTGGCTACACGGGACCTGGAGATTCAAACATGTGTTCTTAAGTTTCCCAAGCAAGTGCCTTAACTGCTAAGCCATCTCTCCAGACCATCTTAACATTTCTTAACTAAAGCTGGGTGTGGTGATGCACATCTGTCATCCCAGGATTTTGGAGGTGGAGGCAAGATTAGTAGTTGAAGGTCATAGTCAACTGCATAGCAAATTCAAAGCAATCCTGGACTACATGAGACCATGTCTCCGAAAACAAAACAGGAGTTAGGGAGATGGCTCAGTGGGGAAGGTGCTTGATTGCAAAGCCTATCAGCCCAGGTTTATTCCCCAGCACCCATGTAAAGCTGGATGCAAAGTGGTGCATGCATCTGTGATCCCAATGTGACTATGACGATGGGAGACGGAGCCAGAAGAATCCAAAGTTCTTGGGCTGGCCATCTGACATTCATTTGCAGTATGGCAGTTCATTTGCAGCAACAAGAGACCATGTCTCAGAGACAGTGGACAACAGAAACCTCAAAGTTGTCCTCTGTTGAGCTCCCACCCACATAAATAAATAAATAAATTTTAAACATATATCTAGATAAATTTCCTTCTTTTTTTTTTTCTTTCTTTTTTTTTTCGAGGTAGGGTTTCACTGTACCCCAAGGTGACCTGTCATTCTGTAATCCCAGGCTAGTCTCAGACTCACAGCCATCTTCCTACCTCGGCCTCCAGAGTGCTAAGATTAAAGGCGTGTGCCACAACTATTTCTATTACTTCTGTGGTGATAGAGATGCTTAATTTTCTATTTCTTCCAAGTACATTTTACAAGTTATATTTTAGTCTTAAGTCATTTACTCCATCCACATTCTCAAACATGCATACATATTCTTTTATTTTTTCTGACCCTGGAGTTATTTCTCCATAGCTATTACTTACTTTATGAACTTGGGTCTCTTCCCTTTTTTTGCTGGATTAGATTGTCTATTTTGGGCACCAAGAGATGGCTCAGCGGGTAAAAGCACTTCCTGTGCAAGCATGAGATCCTGAGACTGACGGTGTTTGACTCCCAGCTCCCAGGTAAACCACTGAGCGTATTTATGCACATCTGCAACCTCAGCCTTATGGGGAGCGGAGACCAGAGAACTGCTGGGCTGGTGAACAGCAAGCTCCAGAATCAGAGAGTCCTGGCAAGAACTCATGCAGATGAGCAACGGGAAACACCCACAGTTGCCTTTGACCTCCACATGCGTGTGCACAGGACACACATACCACACCACACCACAGCACACATATACACACAGGTGATTTTTTTTTCTGTTTTGTGTGTGTGTCTGTGTGCATGTGTGTGACTGTGTGTGTGTGACTGTGTGTATGTGACTGTGTGTGTGATGTGTGTGTGTGCATGTGTGTCTGTGTGCATGTGTGTGACTGTGTGTGTATGTGATTGTGTGTGTGATTGTGTGTGTGTGTGCATGTGTGTGACTGTGTGTGTGTGACTGTGTGTGTCTCTGTGTGTCTGTGTGCATGTGTGTGACTGTGTGTGTATGTGATTTGTGTGTGTGTGTGTGTGTGTGTGTGTGTAGGCCATAGAACAACCCTGGAATGGTTGTCTTCTTCTGCCTTGTTGGAGAACTCTTCCTTGTTGCTTACCACTGCATGTGGCCAGTCTAGCTGGCTGAAGAACTTCCAGATTCTCCTGGCTCCACCTCCCCTATGTAGCCACAGGTGCATTAGGATCAAGCATGAACCACTTTGCATCCAGCTTGATGTGAGTACTGGGGAATTGGACTCAAGTCAGCAAACTTTGCAAGCAAGCACCTTTAACCCCTTTCTCTACTCTCAATCCCTTCTACCTCTCTCCAGCCCGAAAGGTCTTTAATTAATTAATTTATTTATTTATTTATTTATTTATTTGTGTGTGTGTGTGTGTGTGTACAACAGGGACTCTTACCACTGCAAACAAAAGCCAGATGCTTGCACCACTTTTTGCATCTGGCTTTATATGGGTTCTGGGAAATCAAACCCAGGTCGACAGGCTTTGCAAGCAAGCACCTTGAACACTGAACCATCTCTTCAGCCCCTATTTTCTATTTCTCGATGTGTACCTTCCTCTCTGTGCTGTAATTACATCTCCATTAATTTGCTATTAAAATCTTCTGTGCTCTGCTCTGTATCACTCCACTCCTTCTATCTACCTCTCTTTCCCAAGATTTGTCCACTGTGACTTTTTCATTTTCCTGTGCTTTTGTGTTTCATTGCCTCCTAATCCAGTCCTTACTGATTTCATTCTTAGAGACAAATGGGTCAGGCCTGGTGTTTCACACCTGTATCAGGCAGCTGAGGCAGGAGGATTGCCTCAAGACTAAGGCTAGACTGGGCTATGGAGTAAGCCACTGGCTCCTTTTAAAAGTTGGGGAGGGGGCTGGAGAGATGGCTTAGTGGTTAAAGCAAGGACCCAGGTTTGATTCCACAGAACCCACATAAGCCAGATGTACAAAGCAACGCATGTCTGGAGTTTGATTTGCAGTGTCTGGAGGTCCTGGTGTGCCCATTCTCTTTCTCTCTAGCTGCCTCTTTCTGTCTCAATATTTTTTTAAAATATTTTTTAAAGTGGGGGAGAAAAAAATGGGCTTCATACCACACCATCCTTGACCTCTGACCTTCCTTTCTCCACATCCATCTGCTAGGGAGCTTGGAACTTCACCTCCCTGCATCCTCACGTGCTCAAACCCTGGGGATGATGTGTGTGTCTGCAGAGCCAGCCACAGAGCGTTGCTGTTCTGGAACAAAGATAGGCGTCGTGATGTACTGAGGATGTCCCCTCCAGCCTGTTCTGCCTTCCTCCTTTCCTAAATGCGGGCCCGGAGGTCGCATGGGGCTATCCACCATGTTGGGGTGCTGCTGTCCCAGGGATCCCCTACCACCTCGACTAGACAGGTGTGAAATGACTAGCAGAGGAGGCCGGCTGGGCCCTGTGGCACATGAGGGGGGTGAAGCGGGTGGGTGGGACGAGAGGCCAGCTGTTCCCGATAAGCCCTCTAATCCCTCCCATAATTATTCTTTATCAACGTAGGCTGCTGCCGTCGCACACTCTGACGGAGGGCGTCGCGAGTGAAGACATGGGATAAGAAGCTGGTCACATTTTCCAACAGGGCTTATTTGCCACGACCAAAATAACCTCCCCAGGGAAGGCTGAGCGCCTGCCTTGCCCTTCCCGACACTTCAGGACCTGCCCCTGCCCCTGCCTCAAGTGAGACCGAGGACCCCCCCCCCACACACACACACACATACACACACACACACACCAGGCACCCCTGGCCTGCCTGTCTTCATTCATCCAAACACTTCCTAAGAGCAGAGGTTGAACAAAGCTTTGTGCTAGGCTTTGCAGATAGGCAGTAAATAACCTGGGCCGACTCCCTGGGCTCCCTGTCTACTGGCGAAGGAGGGACAAGGGCCCCCGACCGCGACTCCACACACTGATGAATGCCATCCCGAGGAGGACAGGGGCTGTGAGGACAGAATGGGGGTTATAGAGGAGCCGTCTGTGGGAAGAAACAGTAGAACCCTGTCTTGGAGTGTGGTTACAGGTTCCCAGGGGGACTCGCAAAGAGGGACATTCTACACTAAGACAAAGAAAAACTGTTTCCGTATGACCACGAGCAAAGGTTTGAGATAGGGTGGAGTAGGCTTGGGGCTGAAGGAGTGGACACAAATAGCCTGTAGGCATTAGGGAGTCACTGGAGGTTTTAGGGAGGTGATAGCATCCAATTGTGCTTCAGGAAGGCCCGGCAGGCTCAGTGTGGAAGTGGGGCTGGGCAAAGCTCCTGGATCCAGGGAGCAGTTTCAGAGTGTTGGATTAGCCTAGGGGAGAAAGGAGCAGTTTGGAACCTGAGCAATAACAGGGACAGACAGGAGAGACAGGCATCAAGGCATCATACAGCACAGGCACAGTCCCATCGAGCCATCGGGGCACATGGTTATACAACAAATCAGGGTATCTAATTCCATGCACCCTACCCCTGTACCCGCACCCTATGTTCAGGCTGATACCAGATCTATACCAACCCATATGGAAGGAACTTGTGCTGCCCTAGCCTCCCAGGGAGATGGGTCTAGGGACCAGAGACCTGGAAAGCAACATTCTTGGCCATGGTCTTGCACACCTTCCTCTGGCCTGCTCACCTGCAGCCTGCCCCTCACACACTCTCTTCTGCCCACTGCATCCCTGCATGTAGCCTGCCTGCCAGTCTCACTGTTTCCTGTCCACACCTAGGTCTTACCAGAAAGCTTGGCATGCAGGTCCCCCCTGCGGGGAAGCCAACCATCCAATGTCTGCCTCCCACCCCCAACTTCCAGCCTCCCCTCCTACCCCCATCAGAAGCCAGGTTGTCCTGGACCTCCGTCCCAGCTCCCTCTGCAGTCTTCTCCATGGCTTCTTCTCCTGGCCCACTGTCTATCTAATCACCTCCCCCAAACTCAGACAACCCACAGACCCATCTAAACTAGTTCTGGGTCCCCCGTAAGAGCCAGGGCAGGGTCATGGGTCCCAGAGCGGCACCATTTTATTTACTTTCTTGTTTATATGTATATACATACATTGCATAGGGCAGGGGGCATTCACCTACAGTGGCTAGAGCTGCAAATCCTGCTTCAGGGCTCTTCCCATGGTCTTGTTTTGAGCTGCAGGCTCTTTACTAATTCTGGAGTTCGTGGGGCTCCTGTGATTCACCTGTGATCTGCACACTTGAGCTCTGGCAGTCACAGAGCCCCTCAGGCCTTCATGCTTATGCAGGAAGCACATTAACCGAGAGCCATCTTTCCAGCCCCAGAGAGGCACCATTTCAAAAAGAGTTCAGAGAGGCAGGAAGAGCAAACGCTGGGCCCAAAGGCAGCTGCATGCCTCTGCTCCAGCCTTCACTGCAACCCAGCCTGGCACGGGCTCAGACAGGCCTGCTTGCTTCCTCTCTCTGCTTGGGAAGAATGATGTGGGATTGAAGACCTGAGAGAGATCACATGAAGATGTGGGTGACCTCTAGGCCCATGAACCCCAAGCTTGGGCCCTTGTGTAAGTTATCAAAAAGTTGAACATGTAGGATGCTGGAGAGATGGCTTAGAGGTTAAGCGCTTGCCTATGAAGCCTAAGGACCCCTGTTCGAGGCTTGATTCCCCAGGACCCACGTAAACCAGATACACAAAGTGGCGCATGCATCTGGAGTTCATTTGCAGTGGCTGGAGGCCCTGGCGCGCCCATTCTCTCTCTATCTATCTGCCTCTTTTTCTCTCTGTTGCTCTCAAATAAATAAATAAAGATTTTTTTTAAAAAATTGAAAATGCAGACAACAAAAATGGGTAAAATTACGAGGTTTGTTGTAGAGACAGTTAAGAAAGAAGTTCTTGCTGGGCGTGGTGGCACACGCCTTTAATCCCAGCACTCGGGAGGCAGAGGTAGGAGGATCACCGTGAGGTCGAGGCCACCATGAGACTACATAGTGAATTTCAGGTCAGCCTGGGCTACTGTGAGACCCTACCTCAAAAAAAAAAAAAAAAAAAAAAGTTCTCTTCCTCTCCAGGCTGGCTGGGAAGTGGAAGAGGGGACCTAAAGAATCTCTCTCACATGTTTCTGGGGAAAGGGAGGACAAGAGAGAGAGGAAGGACAGAAGAGAACGGAAAAGGGGAAGACAGGACAGAAGGAGATTATGCACATGTCTTGGGCCCATTAATATGAAGCAGGCATCTAATTAGCACGAGCCTCCTCATGAGCCCCAGGTGGTATACAGGGAGAAGCCTGATTGGTTATGGGAACACTGGCTCAGGAAGGGCCCACCCATGGGAGCTAAGCTTGGGAAACTGAGGCAGAAACAGGAAGCTGTCGCTGTTGCTGAAGAGGGATTAGAAGGATATTTTCAGCCATCTTGGATGAGACTGAATTAGATGCAAGTTTTAGTTCTGTCAAGGCAAGCAAGGTGACGCCTATGGTTACTGTGGCCCAGTCTCTAGCTAACTACTCATCAGGAAAAAACTACATTGCATCTACTCCATATCACAATGGACAGATGAATTTATCCATGGGATCCCTCCGAACTGCGGTCAGTACCGGGGATCACAGGTGCCTGACGTGACATGGGGGAGCTCTTCCATTGGGCAGCCCAGTCACCATCCCTGTGGCCTCAACAAGTTATTTCAGCTTCAGCATCTGCGTGACGGGTCCACAAGACTTCTCTTGAATACATAGAATACACAACCTTGGAACCATTGTCAAGGACTTAGTAGCAGCCAGGTGTGGAAACTCATGCATATAATCCCAGCACTTGAGAGATAGAGGCAGGAAGATTGTACCTCAGCTAGATGGTAAGCCAGACACCAGCTTGGATTATATGAGACCTGTTTAAGAAAAAAAAAAGAGAAAACAGGGCTGGGGCTGGAGAGATGGCTTAGTGGTTAATGCACTTGCCTGCAAAGCTAAAGGACCCAGGTTCAATTCCCAGGACCCACGTAAGCCAGATATACAAGGAGGCGCGCACATCTGGAGTTTGTTTGCAGTGGCTGGAGGCCCTGGCATGCCCATTCTTTCTCTCTCTGTCTCTCTCTCTCTCTGCCTATTTCTCTCTCTCTCTCTCAAATAAATAAATAAATAAATAATTATTTTAAAAAAGAAAAGAAAAAACAGGGCTGGAGAGAGGGCTTATTGGTTAAGGCTCTTGCCTATGAAGCCTAAGGACCCATGTTCGACTGTCCAGATCCTACATAAGCCAGACGCACAAAGGTGACGCAAGCATCTGGAGTTCAATTACAGTGGCTGAGGCCCTGGTGTGCCAGTCCTCTCCCTCTCTCTCTCTCATTGTCTCTAAAATTAAAAAAATAAAAAATAGTCAGGCATGGTGGCGCACGCCTTTAACCCCAGCACTTGGGAAGCAGAGATAGGAGGATCATTGTGAGTTCAGAGCCACCCTGAGACTACATAGTGAATTCCAGGTCAGCCTGGGCTACAGCAAGACCCTACCTTGAAGAAAAAAAAAAAAAAAACAGAACAAAAAACAAAAAGACTTAGCAACAGCCCGGCGGATGGGGAGGGAGATTCAGCAAATCCCTTACAGCTACAGAGCCCTGGACCAGGCATTGACAGGCCCATCTCCAGTCCCAGGGTGGCCTCTACCTCCTTGGGTCACCCTGCACCACCCCTTCCCTCGCTGAGTACTATTTTCTGAACTATGAAATTGAGAGCTAAGGTGAAGCTTCCTAGCCAAGTGTTTGAAGTGCACATACCGCAATCCCAGCACTCTAGGAAGCTGGAGCAGGAGGATCGTGAGTTCAAGGCCAGCCTGGGTTACTAGTGCTATACTATTTCAATGCCACTCATCCCCCAAAAGATGGAAGCTTCCTTAAGAACTGAAGGAAGGCAGAGCAGGCCAAGGTCATCTCCCACTGCTTCCTCCAGCGGCCTCCTTGCCCCTCCTCCCACTCAGCTTCAGGAACTCTAATGCTATGTCTTGCTCTGCCCAGCTCCGTCTCTGTATTGCTCCCTCCAGGCAAGTACTACCTCTTCCATCACCAACTCCTGAGCCCACTTATTTTCTCCATCAGCATTTATCCAAAAATGCTAGATAGGGTAGCTGCGGCACTGAGCATGCACCGACTAGACTGAGAGCCCCCTGCTTCACACCTGGGTCCTCAACACCTTCATGGAGTCCGGGAGTGGTCACTCCATAACCATATGAGGACTAGTATGTCTGCAAGCTGGAGCAGCTGCCTGGGTAGAGTGGAAGGAGAGAAGTCTCCAGAATTCCTTTTCCCCCATGCCAACTCTGTAGTACATCACTCTGGGCTGAGCCTTCCCACAGCCTGGAAAAGAACAAAGCTCTCTGCTCCCCTGCCGGGCACATGCCCTCTGCCCTCAGGGTCATGGACCCCAGCTGACCACCTGACCACCAGGCCTCAAGTCCCTTCCACAGCCCTGTGCCATGGTTGGGTGGAGGAGGGGTGTTGTCTCAGGACTCACGCTTTGTCCCAGGCCCCAGCAGATTTTAATTCCAAGGTTCAAAGCACCTCTGCCCCTTCCCAGATAAAAGGCCACCTCGCTGGGAATGAGCCACTTCATAAGAGCAGCAGGGCCCTGGAGAGGCCGGCCCACCACCACTGGGCCCATGTTCACTGCTTGCCTGCCCGCCCGCTGAGGCGTTCAGCCCTAGCCGCCGTTCCAGCCCGCTGCCCCACAAGAAAAGACCATTAATTTAACCCTAATAGGATTTCCAATTTGTCACAATCCTGAGAGAGCTAGGGACAGTGGGAGGAGGCAGGCAGGACTCGACATGTCTGTATGAAGGGGAAGCTTGGTTAGAGACTGGCCAGGACGTTACTCAGGTCCCTACTCCCTGAAGACTTTCAGCCAAGCCAGAGTCCCTCCAAGGTTCAGTTTTCATCAATGAAAGTAACTCAGGCCTTCTTCAAGGGGAGACTGAGAAGGAGCAAGAGCCAGCCAGTGGTACCCAGATGGGCAGGTAGCTGGAGCTCTGTGGCCATTGTCCTCTGACTCAGCCTCTCCATCTGCCCCTACTAAGACCTGGTCCAGGTAGCCCAGGCACTGGGCCACAGAGGTACACTGTCCTAGCTATTACCTCCAGTTTGCAGGCAGCTTCAGCAGATTCCCAGGTAGACTGACTGCCCATCCCCTGCTTCCCAGGAGCCCATGACCTTTTCACCTTCCATGGGCTCCATGTCCTGGATTCCTGGTTGCCCAGTTGGCAGGCCTGTGCCAACCAGCTGCACCCTGGCTCCAGCTGAGAACAGTCCAGCAGCTGCCCGCGCCTGTTCTTCGGGCAAATTCCTCTGGGATCAGGATATGCCAGACAGTGAGGACTGTGTCTACGACGGTCCCTGGTTGGTCATGGATCAGCACAATGCTTCTCCTTATGATCTGGCACTGAGGGACACTGTGGCATGGCTCGGGTGGGGGATAAGAAGAGAGGGGTCTCTTGCTGCAGTAGACACCACTCCAGGGCCCCTTCCGTGGCTTCCAGAGCTGATGGACTAGCCCCATGCTTAGGTAAGAGCCACGAACCCTGGTGTGCCCCACTGCTGCTGGGAGACAGGCTGGAAACTGGGAACTCAGGAGACCCCACATCCAGCTCTGGGCAGCTGTTCCTCTAGCAAAGCCCCACGTCCAGCCTGGAAAGGCAGAAGTAGGAGGAGTCCAGCCTAGCACTGCCTGTGGTCTCTGTACACTGTGCCTGCATCCAGGCCTCCTGCATGAGCCCCAGCCATAATTTACAGATCTCTAGTCTTGAGCCCTGCGTGGGGTGACCCAGACAGCAATGGGAGAAGGAAAGGGAGGAGGCAAGCGGGTAAACTGGGGGCAGCTTCTACACTTCAGGCACCTCCCGGCTCCCCAGGTGCACAGAACAGAGAATCAGATCTTGTTCATCAAAGAAAGGGAGCAAATTGGTGTTTGCCTCATTTCATGGTGACATGAGAACACTTGATGGCAGTTCCACACATCTCCATGGAGGAAGTCCTTCACCAAATCAAAATGGCTGGCCCCAAAGATCCCACAACCCTCAATTTATAAGCTCTCAGACCAAGACAGAGTGTTGGGTGGATGTCAGGGAGAATGTTCTAGAAAAGAGTGCATTCCAATGTCAGTCTAGAAGGGGCTAAAGAGGAGGCAACCTAACAGGTATCAGGAGAGTTCACATCCCACCCACACAGCAGATGAGAGAGACAGATAAGAACCCTTGTCCTTGAACCCCATCAAGCCAATAAACTGGTCCTGAGTTACAGCTTTGACTCACAGAACAAGGATCTAGCTCTCCTCACAAGCAGGAAGTGAGACCCTAGGGAGTCAGAGGGGACACATGTTCAGGAAGGAAAGGGACTCTGTCATCATATCCAGGAGTCACTGGACAGATCAACTGAGGCTCCATTCAGTGTGCTCAACCTGTCTTGTGTCTGGGTTTCCGGAATCTCCAGCTCTCACATGCATAGTCATCCCCAGCACCCACCCCCACCCCCAAGCGTCCAGCAGTCCTCCAGGCTTGCTGTATGAGCCTAGGTGAGTGGATCGCCTTCTGTGTGCCTTCAGCTAGCTGTGCAAAAATAAAAATAAAAACATGAAGGAAGAGAATAAAGGCTTCTCCTGCCCTTCTCCTGGTAAGTGCTCGCCATAAAACAGCTTGGTGAGGATTCAGGATGAAGAGAGAAGTCTCTCCCTGGACTTTACTGGAAAAAGTTTTAAGACTGGGAGGGAAGTTGTGGTTGGGGAGTGTAAAAATCTGTCATTTAGCCGGGCGTGGTGGCGCACGCCTTTAATCCCAGCACTCGGGAGGCAGAGGTAGGAGGATCGCTGTGAGTTCGAGGCCACCCTGAGACTACATAGTGAATTCCAGGTCAGCCTGAGCTAGAGCGAGACCCTACCTCGAAAAACCAAAAAAAAAAAAAAAAAAAAAATCTGTCATTTATCTGTCACTCCTGCACTGATGTAAGTGATCTGGCTCCTACTGTTAGTTCAGGGTTACTCTAGGGACAGAGAACCAGATTAGCACTGTCCTCAAAGATGCGGACAGGAGCTGGGCGTGGTGGCGCACGCCTTTAATCCCAGCACTCGGGAGGCAGAGGTAGGAAGATTGCCGAGAGTTCGAGGCCACCCTGAGAATACAGAGTGAATTCCAGGTCAGCCTGGGCTAGAGCGAGACCTTACCTTGAAAAACCAAAAAAAAGGGGGGGGGGCTGAAGAGATGGCTTAGTTAAGTGCTTGCCTGTGAAGCCTAAGGACCCCGGTTTGAGGCTTGATTCCCCAATACCCACATAAGCCAGATGCACAAGGTGATGTATGTGTCTGGAGTTCGTTTGCAGTGGTTAGAGGCCCTGGTGCACCCATTCTCTCTCTCTCCCCCTCTTTCTCTGTCACTCTCAAATAAATAAATAAAAATAAACAAAAATAAATGAACTTTAAAAAAAGATACAGACAGGTATCTCGGGTAAACAAGGACCAACCAGGGTGATGGGGAATCTGGTCCACCACAGGCCACAGCAGGGCTGAGGAGCAGAGTCAGAGAATGGTCTGGGTGGATAAGAAATTTCTGCTAGAGAGGCCTCTAAGTTATCATTGGAAAGATGAGGAAGAGGAGGCTGAGCAAAGTGGGGCGTGAGCAGGTCGAGGCTGCAAGGTACAGTGCACTGCTCCTTTCTTAGCAGTGTGCAGTCCCCTACAAAATGAGTGACTTGGAAAAGTAGAAAGGACGCCCATTGCAGAGAAAGCACCCACGAACCTGTAAGAACCCCACCCGGTTCAGGGTGGAGCCAGCAGAGTTCAGTGCCAGTTGGACAGCCCCGAGGCTCTGGCTTATGATGTCTTCAACAAACTCCATGAAGCAGACTGTGGCTCTGCCCCTCGAAGGCCAATGTGGCTCACATTCCTTCACTGGAAGACCGGCGCCCTCCCAGCTGATTGCCTAGTCTACAGCAGCTCCTGACCACTAGCCATGTGCCAGGAACTTTGCCAGGCACCAGGGTGGCCACTGGCAGTCCTGTTCTGATAGAACTGCCCACTTCTCTGGCCACGATCACAGTAGGTTCCCACCTAGGTGGACATCGGGCTGCTAGTGTCTCCCAAAAAGTGTGTCCTCAGAGACAAGAGAGGGCTGTCTGGAACAATCCTATGCCTTTCCTCCTGTCCCAGCCGATGGCCGAAGGCAGGGCACATGCATGGCTGAAATCCCATCCGTGGCTCCTGGCCAACTGGCTGCCACTTGCTTATTTGGCTTGGAATAGGAAACAGATTTTTTTTTCTACTATTTATACTGCTGACCTCAGGAATAAACTCATTACTGCTGCAAGGCTGCATTCCCACACTGTCCGGCTTGCATCTGTAACCCGGCTCAGGACCCACATGGAGGAAGATGGATGGGAGGTCTGAGGATGCTGGCTGTGGACAGAGGTCTCCCTAGATGTTCAGAGCAGACTGGATTGAGGTCACATGTCACTTTTATGAGATCCTAAGCTCAGACCCAGAGACGGTTTGCTTGATCCTGCCCTCCCTGTCAGAGCATCGTATCTCCAGACCTCATACTCCATCTGCACGGCAGAAGTATGACAACGCTGAGCTCCAGGGACTGTCAAACGGAGTCAATGACACCATGTCTGAAAACAGCTTCATGTCAATATGACTGCCCCCAGAAGACCCATCACCCAGAGGCCAGCTTGGCTACAGCAGGGCCCACATCTGGCCAGCAACAGTGTCAGTCAGAAGTGCTGGGCATCTCACAGCAGTCTGTGTGTCCTGAGAAGAGAACAAAGCCCTTAAGTGCCCCTGAGGCTACTGCCCATAGACACCAGACCAGCCTTACCAGGCAGTTACCTGGACACAGGCAAACGGATTGGGTGTCATACTAGAAACCAAAGAATGAAAAAATGGATTAGTGCAGTGATGGCCTAAGTCACAACACTATTTCACTGATTAAAAACATTTTCCGGGGCTGGAGATATGGCTTAGTGGTGAAAAGCTTGCCTGCGAAGCCTAAGGACCCCGGTTCGAGGCTCAGTTCTCCAGGACCCATGTAAAACAGATGTACAAGGGAGTGCACACATCTGGAGTTCGTTTGCAGTGGCTAGAGACCCTAGCGCTAAAAAAAAAATTTCCGCTGGGCATGGTGGCACATGCCTTTAATCCCAGCACCTGGGAGGCAGAGGTAGGAGGATCGCCATGAGTTCGAGGCCATCCTGAGACTATATAGTGAATTCCAGGTCATCCTGAGCTAGAGTGAGACCCTACCTCGAGCTGGAAAGATGGTGTAGCAGATAAGGCACTTGCCTACAAAGCCAAAGGACCCAGGTTCGATTCCCCAGTATCCACGTAAGCCAGATGCACAAGGTGGCACATACTTTTGGAGTTCCTTTGTAGCGGCTGAATGCCCTGGCATGCCCATTTGCTCTCTATATATATCTGCCTCTCTCTCTCAAGTAAATAAAATTAAAATTAAATTAAAAATTAGCTGGGCATGGTGACACATGCCTTTAATCCCAGCACTTGGGAGGCAGAGGTAAGAGGATAACCATGAGTTCGAGGCCACTCTGAGACTATATAGCCTGGACTAGAGCAAAACCTTACCTCAAAAAAACAAAAAATAAATAGAAACATTTCGAGGGTGGGTGGGCTGAGAGATGGCTCAGCAGTTAAGGTGCTTGCTATAAACCTAATGATCCAGGTTCAATTCTCCAAGACTCATATAAAGCCAGATACACAAAGTGGCACATGCATCTGAAGTTCGTTTGCAGTGGCTGAAGCTCCTGGTGTGCTCACTTTTTCTCCTCTTTCTCTCTCTCTCTCTGCTTGAAAATAAATAAGTACATACATTTTCTATTTTGTTTTTTCGAGGTAGGATCTTGCTCTAGCCCAGGCTGACCTGGAATTAGTCTCAGACTGGCCTCGAACTCACAGCAATCCTCCTACCTCAGCCTCCTGAGTGCCAGGATTAAAGGCATGCACCACCATACCTGGCTAATAAAAATATTTTTAAAAGACATTTTTTGGTTTGTTTTTATGTTTTTTAAGTATTTATTTATTTAAAAGAAAGTGAAAGAAATTATGAGTTTGTCAGGACCTCTTGTCACTACAAACTCCAGACGTATGCATCACTTTGTGGATCTGGTTTTACATGGATACTAGGGAATCGAACCCAGACCAGCTGGCTTTTCAAGCAAGTGCCTTTAACTGCTCAACCATCTCTCCAACCTTGTTTTGTTTTGTTTTGTTTTGAGGTAGAATTTCACTCTAGCCCAGGGTAACCTAGAACTCACTTTGTAGCCTAGGCTGGCCTCAAATTCACAACAATCCTCCTACCTCAGCTTCCCATATACAAGGATTACAGGTGTGAGCCACCATACCTGGCTCAATTTTAAATTTATTTATTTATTTATTTATTTTTCTCTTTCTTTCTTTAACAGAGAAAGGAGAGAGAGTGAGCAAGAATGGGCATGCCAGGGCCTCCAGCCACTGCAAACGAACTTCAGATACGTTTGCCCCCTTATGCACCTGGCTAACATAATGTCTTGGGGATCGAAACTGGGTCCTTTGGCATTGCAGGCAAATACATTAACTGCTAATCCATCCCTCCAGCCCCCTGGTTCAACTTTTAAAAATTAACTGAAATGAGCAATGACATGGGGTCACCACAACTATCCATAAATGTCAGGGTAGTAAATAGCTACAGTGCCTGTCACTCAACAGCCATCACCATGTAAAACCAGCCATGGATAATACATCAACAAGTTGGTGTGGCTGTCTTTCAATAAAACTTTATTTACAAATAAATCATGGGCAGAGTTTGGTTAACCTTTATAGTTAAAGCAGTCAAAGACCTCATCAATATTCTTGCCTCTTCATTAGCATCCCTTTATCTGATGGGCTACGTCCCTTCTAGTCTTTCTGCATGGTGTTCCCTCCTTCTCATACCATAGCCATTGTTTTTGTCGAATCCTATTCCCCAGTCACCTGTGTTCTCAAACAGTTTTTCCACCTCTAGCACAAAGCAACGGAGACAATCAACTTACGAAGAAAAAAGGTCTCTGGAGGTTCTCCAAGGCACAGAGCTAGACTACATTTCCCAGCCTCCTTTGTTCAGAATATGATTGGATAGCTAAGTTGCTTTTGGGCCTGTGGTGACACAGCATATCATGGTAGAAACATGTGGTGTAGCAGAGCTGCTCACCTCCAAGCTAGGGATCAAAGAGTGAAAGAGGGGCTGGAGGGGCTGGAGAGATGGCTTAGTGGTTAAACGCTTGCCTGCAAAGCCTAAAGACCCTGGTTCAAGGCTCCATTCTCTAGGACCCACGTAAGCCAGATGCACAAGGGGTGCACACATCTAGAGTTTGTTTGCAGTGGCTGGAGGACCTGGTACCCATTCTCTGTCTCTCTCTCTCTCTCTCTCTACCTGCCTATTTCTGTATCTCTCTCTCTTTCAAATAAATAAATAAATAATAAAATGTTTTTTAAAATATTCACATAAGTCAGATGCACAAGGTTGGTACATGCGTCTGAAGTTTGTTTGCAGTGGCTGGAGGCCCTGGCACACCCATTCTCTTTCTCTCTCTCAAATAAGTAAATAAATAAAAAAATTTTTAAGAACGAGAAAGAGGAGAGACTGGAGTTCCTCAGTCCCTTTCAAAGGCACACATCCAAAGACCTAAGCCTCACCTTGTACAGGTTCTACCACCTTCCCACGTGCTGGTGAGAACCAGGCTTTAACACATGAGCTTTTGCGGGACATGATGGTGGCTGCACCCTCTGGCTCGTCTCTCCTCAGAAGCAAGGGCTTTCTTTTTCCCAGCCTCTCCACATCCTAATCAGGTTTCCTGCAGCTGAAGGGCTGAAGGGATGGCTTAGCGGTTAAGGTGTTTGCCTGCAAAGCCAAAGGACCCAGGTTTGATTCCCCAGGACCCACGTTAGCCAGATGCACAAGGTGGCACATGAGTCTGGAGTTCATTTGCAGTGGCTGGAGGCCCTGGCATGCCCATTCTCTCTCTCTCTCTCTCCCTCTTTCTCTCTGTCAAATAAATAAATAAAAATAAAATATTTTTAAAAGATGTTTGCTATAGCATAGCAAGATTACCTAAGGATCATTTACTATGCTTACAGCCCAGATATTTTGCAGTCTTTTAAAGGGTGATATTGGCTTCGAGAAACTTGAATACTTAGAAGTAAATTTTGTCTAACTGCAATGCAAATGATTTTTTCCACTAGTGATGCAAATTAGTTTATCTTATAATAATTGAAATGTTTTCTGTTCTACAAAAATAATTTTTTTTAAAAAAAGATGGTTTGGCAGCTAGAGAGATGGCTTAGTGGCTAAGGCACTTGCCTGCAAAGCCTAACAACCTGAGTTCAATTCCCCAGTACTCATGCATAGCCAGATGCACATTGGCGCATGCATCTGGAGTTTGTTTGCAGTGGCTAGAGGCCCTGGTGCACCCATTCTCTGTGTCTCTCTTCTCTCTATCTCTCTGTTTGCAAATAAATTAATTAATTGTTTAAAGATGGTTTTGAACAGTTCCTAGTGGCAGGACCTTTTTTCACTGTGATTTTTCTCATTGCGGCCACCAAAATATCTGACAGCCAACTCAAAGCAGAAAACATTTGTTTTGCTCGTGGTTTTAGAGTTCATCTTAGCAGGGAGGGATTAGGGGTCCAAGAGGTAAAGATGAGATTATGCTTGCACCCCAGGACTCTAATGGCTTTCTCCTTTTCTGCCTGTTATTCCTCCAGGCCCCCAGGCTGGTAGATGAGACCATTCACGCTCACAGTCTTTCCTCTACACACTCACAGACACACTCAGAGGTGGGTCTTACCATCTCCTGGGTGATTCTAAATCCAGTCAGATTTAACAATGAAGATTGGCCATCATATGCACACCCTAAAACATATTCTCAGGAGTCTCAAAACATAAAAAACAGAAGGACTAGAAGGAATGGAAGGGCCCCCGGGAAAGCTGGCAAGGGGGGGACAGGTGATTCATGCCCTGGGTCACCTCCCCAAAACCTGAACTCTGTCTTCTCTCACCTACCCTAAGACTTTCCAAACCCTTGGTTTACACCAAAGCTTCTAGAAAATCCTTCTAAACTCCTAGCCCCTGTGTGGACACCTCTGGTGATGAAGAACATATTACCCAGCCTGGTCAGCCACTAGGGTGCTAGAAGACACCCAAAATGATCTACACCCCCCAGACAGGGCCTCCTGGATTGGTGTGCCTGTCTACACAGCTTCTGCATGCCCAGTGGGGAAATAACCAGTCTCCTGGGGGTGGGGGATAAGAGCAATGCTAGGGCATTGAACAAGCATGTTTCTATGCTTGTTACATATACAACTCATGGTGTCTACCAAGATGGGACTGTTACTACTGTAGAAATGAAAGCAAACAATGAAACGAGAGAAGAATTCTGTCATTTGCCCAGTGTCGTATAGGTAGCAAGTTGCAATGTGCTAGGACTCAAATCCCTGCATTTGATCCTGTGTTATTAGCTGCTTCGCTGATGTGGATGTTCCATGAACTGAAAGTCAGGCAGGGCTGGAGAGATGGCTCAGCAGTCCAAGACTTGTTTGCAAAGCCTGATGCTTGGGTTTGATTCCCCAGTACCCATGTAGAGCCAGATGCACAAAGTGACGCATGCATCTGGAGTTCGTTTGTGGCAAGAGGCCCTGGAATGCCCATACTCTCTCTCACTTGTTCTGTCTACCTCTTTCTCTCGGCCTTTCTCTGCCTCAAATAAATAAGTAAATAAATAAATAAATAGCCGGGCGTGGTGGCACACACCTTTAATCCCAGCACTTAGGAGGCAGAGGTAGGAGGATCGCCGTGAGTTCAAGGCCACTCTGAGACTACACAGTTAATTCCAGGTCAGCCTGGGCCAGAATGAGACCCTACCTCGAAAAACCAAAATAAATAAATAAATAATAAATAAATAAATATTTAAAATAAATAAATAAAAGTCAGGCAGACCATGGTGGTGGATAGCATGAGTAAAAATAATATGATTACCACCACCCCCCCACCACCACCAAAAAAATTTTTTAAAAGGAAAAATAATATGATTAATAACGGCGGTGGGCTGGAGAGATGGCTTAGCAGTTAAGGTGCTTGCCTGTAAAGCCAAAGGACCCAGGTTCAATTCCCCAGCACCCACATAAGCCAGATGCACAAGGTAGAGCATGCACCTGGAGTTCATTTGCAGTGGCTAGAGGCCCTGGCATGCCCATCCTCTCTCTTTCCCTGCCTATTTCTGTATCTCTCTCAAATAAATAAATAAAAATAAAAAATTTTTAAAATAATAATGGTGGTAGTATCATTAATATCTGATGCTCCTATGGTACTTACCACATCTCACATGCTTTCATAAGAGCATTTTACAAATGACTCATTGATTTGATCCATAAGCAACTCTAGGAGGGAGATGTCATTGTCATCTCCATTTTATACATGAGGAAAATGAGGCACAGAGGAGACAAGTAATTTACTTATGTTTACACCGCTGGTAAGTGGGGGGAGTTAGGACTTGAACCCAGGCAATTTGGTTCTGGAGCCTGTGTTTGACATATATCACTTTCCTTCAGTTCTTCTGTACATGGAGTAGTTGTCACAGGCCAGCTTATGCTGTGTGTCCCAGTGTGTCAGCTCATGTGGCCTTCTCAAAACCCTGTACCTGGGGGCTGGAAAAATGGCTTAGCAGTTAAGGTGCTTGCCTGTGAAGCCAAAGGACCCAGGTTCAATTCCCCGGTACCCATGTAAGCCAGATGCATAAAGGGGTACATGCATCTGGAGTTTGTTTGCAGTGGCTGGAGGCCCTAGCATGCCCATTCTCTCTCTGTCTGTCTTCCCTCTATCTCTCTCTCTGCTTGCAAATAAAATAAAATAAATTAAAAAAGAAAACAACCCTGTACCTGGGCTGGAGAGATGACTCAGAGGTTAAAAGTACTTGCTACTTATGCATGAAGGCCTGAGACCACCAGAGTTCATCATCTGTAACCCCAGTCTACTAGAGGCAGAGACCAGAGTATCACCAGGGTTCACTAACGAAACACACACATATACACATAAATAAATAAAAACTCCTCAGCCAGGTGTGGTGGCACACACCTTTAATCCCAGCACTCAGGAGACACAGGAGGATCACTGTGAGTTTGAGGCCAGCCTGAGACTACAAAGTGAATTCCAGGACAGCCTCCAGACCAGTGAGACCCTACCTCAAAATAAATAAATAATAAATAAATAAATAAATAAATCTCTTCAAATACTATAAGCAGCAAAATCTACCTATTAGTTAATAGTAATACATTAATACAGGAAACAATTATAATGAATGTACTACACTATTGCATGATTAATAAAAGAGGAAATGGGGGGGCTGGGGATGTAGCTCAGTTGATAGAATGCTTGCCTAACATACACAAAATCCTGCATTCCATCCCTACACATATAAAACCAGTCATGACTGCACACACCTGTAATCCCAGCACTTGGGAGGTAGAGGCAAGAGGATCAGAAATTTAAGGTCATTCTCAGCTACATAGGAAGTTTGAGGCCAGCCTGGGCTATGTGAGACCCTATCTAAAAAACAGGGGAGTGGGGAGGGGGACTGGAGCAATTGCTTAGTGATTAAGGCACTTGCCTGTGAAGCCTAAGGACCCAGGCTCAATTCTCCAGGTCCCACGTAAGCCAGATGCACAAGGTGGCACATGTCTGGAGTTCATTTGCAGTGGCTAGAGGCCCTGGCACACCCATTCTCTCTATCTATCTATCTATCTATCTATCTATCTATCTATCTATCTATCTATCTCTGTCTCTAATAAAAATAAAGGAAAGAAAAAGAAAGAAAGAAACTAAAAATCAGGGGAGGAGACTATAGTGTGTGAGAGAGGGCGGGGGGAGAAGGAGAGAGAGAGAATGCACACATGGGTATTGGGAGGCATATGCGAACTGACCATTGCTCATTTTTTTTTTTGTAAACCTGAATGATCCAAAACTAACATCTATTAATTTAAAAGAGCCACTGTCGGGCCTGGAGAGATAGCTTAGCAGTTAAGCACTTGCCTGTGAAGTCTAAAGACCCCAATTCGAGGCTCAATCCCCTAGGACCCATGTAAGCCAGATGCACAAGGTGTTGCATGCATCT
>PVKW010022880.1:0-19931 GCA_004027895.1 Orientallactaga bullata
ATTGACCTGACTTTGCTGCCCCAATTTTAGCCTTTATCCTCAGAACCACACCTACCTATCTGTAGTCACTCTGTATGGTTCTGTGATGGACATATCCCAGAAGTTTCTCTCAAATCTCGTAGTCAAACCACATTAATAAATTGACTGCATGTGTGATTGATGTTGCCTCTCATCATCTTTACTTGCCTGGGAGGAAAAGCAGCAGGAAAAGCAGAATACTGATAAGTAACTAAAGGCATTATCTTAACAAATCAATGCAGTGAAATCTTTTCTATCCATGTTTTCTTTTGTTGTTGTTGTTGGTTTGGTTTTTGAGGCAGGGTCTTGCTCTAGCTCAGGCTGACCTGGAATTCACTATGTAGTCTTGGGGTGGCCTTGAACTCTCAGCGATCCTCCCACCTCTGCCTCCCAAGTGTTGCTGTTAAAGGTGTGTGCCACCACACCTGGCTCTATCCATGTTTTTCAATATGTGAGATTACTTGAAATTGAGTAGGGTAATAAGTGTTTGATGAAGCAAATCAGAAACTACATGGTGAATTCCAGATCAGCCTGGGCTAGAGCAAGACCCTACCTGTAAAAACTGAAAAGGGATGGGAGCAGAGGTAGGAGGATTGCCGAGAGTTTGAGGCCACCCTGAGACTACATAGTGAATTCCAGGTCAGCCTGAGCCAGAGTGAGACCCTACCTTGCAAAACCAAAAATAAAAATAAATAAAAAAATAAAAACTGAAAAGGAAGAAAGGAAGGGGGAGGGAGGGAAACAAGCAGGCTTAAATGTGAGATTGTTCATAGAGGTCAGTAAAGATGGAAGGATGCCAGAAAGTTTGAGGGGCTATGTGCAATTTGTAAAAAAGCAGTATGGTGGTTCATTGTCAACTTAATTAGATCAAACAACACAAGATTGGGGCTGGAGAAATGGCTTAGTGTTTAAGGCACTTGCCTGCAAAGCCACAAGACCCAGGTTCAATTCCCCAGAATCCATGTAAGCCAGACGCACAAGGGGGCACATGCATCTGGAGTTTGTTTGCAGCAGCTGGAGGCCCTGGCACACCCATTTTCTTTCTCTCTCTCAAATAAATAAAGAAAAATAAAATATTTTTTAAAAGAAACAGAAGGTTGGTAAAGCACACCTGACCGGAGGTATGTCTGTGAGAGTGATTACAGCAAGAAGCTTGGATTTAAGGACGACCTTAATCCGTTGATGGATATGACATCTTTGTAAGAGAGAACTATGAAGCATGGGGTATGGGTAGAGGAAGTAGGTCACAGGGAAGGGTATGTGAGCTCTACCTTTCCCTGGCCACTCCCTGTTCATACCTGCACTGTTTCTTCTCCTCTAGGGTATGAGTCACTACAACCTCCTCACCACGACGAGCCAAAGCTCTGACACC
This sequence comes from Orientallactaga bullata, assembly GCA_004027895.1. Lineage (NCBI taxonomy): Eukaryota > Metazoa > Chordata > Mammalia > Rodentia > Dipodidae > Orientallactaga > Orientallactaga bullata. The sequence continues at coordinate 1,391 of PVKW010022880.1, forward strand.
AAGAGACGATACGTCCTTCTGCTCTTAAGATGCATACATCACAGGCTGGAGACATGGCTCAGCAGTTAAGGCGCTTGCCTGCAAAGCCTGAGGGCTTAGCTTCCCCAGGATCCACATAAAGCCAGATGCACAAAGTGGCTCATGTGACTGGAGTTACTTTACAGTGGTTAGAGGCCCTGGTGACCCCATACTGTCTCACTTCTTTCTGCTTGCAAATCAACACAAATTAAAAAAAAAAAAAAAAAAAAAAAAAAAAAAAAAAAAAAAAAGGCCAGACGTGGTGCCACACGCTTTTAATCCCAGCATTCAGGAGGCAGAGGTAGGAGGATTGCCATGAGTTCAAGGCCACCCTGAGACTACATGGTGAATTCCAGGTCAGCCTGAGCTAGAGGGAGATCCTACCTAGAAAAACCAAAAAAAGAAAGAAAAGAAAAGGAATATACATCAGGATTTTTGCCAGAGATATGGGAAAACTAATTAATGCAAGCTGCATGAGACAGATGAAATGCAAAAGCAAAGAAAGCACATAGTTTAGCAGACCTCTAATCCCAGCACTGGACAGGTGAGGTGGGAGGAGACAGGTGAGTTCAAGGCCAGCCCGCACTACAGTGAAACCCTGGCCCGGGGGGGGGGGGGTATAGGTGTATATGTGTGTTGGGGACACTGTCCAGGCCTGAGTTTGAAGATCAGGTTGAGCAGAGACAAGCAGGCCACTTGCCTGGTCAGCTAGAGGCCTACATAGCCTGGGAGCATAAGTGGGTGTGGAGCAGCCCCTGGAGACGATGGGCGGCAAGGGAGGCTCCAACCAGGCTGCACCATGTCCCCAAGGGAATGACAACCCAATGGAAGGCAGTGATCAACACAAGCATGCACAAGGAGGGTGCACGTTGGGGGGAGATGTTTGCTGGTAGTCTGAGCTGGAATATTGGCACAAAGATTTAAGGGATTACTTTACTCCATTTGGAGAGGTCTTTTGCAATCTAAAATGGATCCAACGCTGGCCGATCCAACGCTGGCCGATCAAGAAGGTTTGGGTCACCGGGCGTGACCCAGCACTCGGGAGGCAGAGGTAGGAGGATCGCCGAGAGTTCGAGGCCACCCTGAGACTACATAGTGAATTCCAGGTCAGCCTGAGCCAGAGTAAGACTCTACCTTGAAAAACCAAAAAAAAAAAAAAAAAAGGTTTGGGTCTAGGGTCTGCAGGGAAGCTCCAGTGTGGAAAAGACCTCTGACCCGGAGCACAGGCTGGATGGCCATATCTATGAAGAAAAGACCCCATGAGGAAAATCTTCATGGAAGGTCTGAGTCCTAAAGCCACAGAGGGAAGGATCTGGAGTGCTTTGTTGGGTTTGAAGAGATTGAAGTTATTGAGATTCCAATAGATCTCAAGTTGAACAAAAACAAAAGAAGACGTTTTGTTTTTTATTACCTTTTTTTTTTTTTAACCCCTTTTTCCATTTTTCAAGGTAGGGTCTCGCTCTAGCCCAGGCTGACCCGGAATTCACTATGTAGTCTCAAAGTGGCCTGGAACTCACGGCAATCCTCCTGCCTCTGGGATTAAAGGTGTATATCACTACACCAGGCTTCAGTCTCGTAAAAAAAACTATGCTGGGTAATGGGTGTGATACACTTCCTGTCATGAAAGTGATTTTTAAAAATTTTTTTATTTTTTTAATTTATTTTTGGAGAGAGAGACAGAGAGAGAGATAGACAGAGAGGGAGAGGGAGACAGAAATGGGAGCACCAGCAGTCTCTCAGCTGCTGCGAACCAAATCCAGATGCGTGCGCCCCCTTGTGGGCAAGTGCGGCATTGCGCCCTTGCATCACTTTGCATCTGGCTAAACGTTGGGACCTGGAGATTGGAACCGCTGGAGATTGGAACCAGTGTTCTTAGGCTTAGGAGGCAGGCGCCTTAGCTGCTAAGCCATCTCTCCAGCCCGAAAGTGATAATTTTACTGTGCTTTTTGGTACTTCCTGGGAATTCTATGTATTGTAAAAGCATTTTACTCATGCCCTGATTTTGGCCAAATCTGGATATTGAAGTTACCCAAGCCTTTGAAATAAAATTTAACACCTATCAGGCATGGCTGTGCATGACTTTAATCCCAGCGTTTGGGAGGCAAAGGTAGGAGGATCACCATGAGTGTGAGGCCACCTTAAGAATGCATAGTGAATTCTAGGTCAGTCTGGGCTCGAGTAAAACCCTACCTCAGAAAAACCAAAAAGAAAAGAAAAATATCCAATCAGGGCTGGAGAGATGGTTCAGTAGTAAAAGCATTTGCTTACAAAGCCTGATGGCCCAGGTTTCATTCTCCATCCAGTACCCCCATACAGCCAGATGCACAAAGTGGCACATGCATGCCCTGGTATGTCCATTCATTCTCTCTCCTTGCATATAAATAAAAACATTGTTAAAATATTTTATTTATTCATTTAAGAGAGAAGAGAGAGGCAGATAGAGAGAATGGGCACTCCAGGGCCTCTAGCTGAGCAAACGAACTCCAGGCATAGGTGCCACGTCTTGTGTATTTGGCCTACATGGGTACTGAGGAATCAAATCTGGATCTTTTGGCTTTGCCAAAAAGGCCTTAACTTCTAAGATGTCTCTCTAGCCCCAGTCAATGTACTAACCCCAATACAAAAACACAAAAAGCTTGAAAAACAAGGCAAGACGATTCTACCAAGAATTACTAATCCCACAGTAACACCCCCTGATGACAGTGTACTAGATGAGCTCCCAGAAAAAGAATTCAAGAGAATGACTACAAGCATGGTCAAAGACATAACTGGCACACAACTGAACTGAATGAATTCCAATAAGAAATAAACAACTCAATGAAATAAGGAAGTCAATACATGATATTGAAAGTGGATTTTTGTTGGTTTTTTTTTTTTCAGGTAGGATTTTGCTCTATCCCAGGATGACCTGGAATTCACTTTGTAGTCTCAGGGTGGCCTTGAACTCATGGCGATCCTCCTACCTCTGCCTCCCAAGTGCTATCACTAAAAGCATGTGCCACCATGCCCAGTGAAAGTGGAATTTAATAATGAGTTAGAAATACTGAAAAAGGGCTGGAGGGATTGCTTAGTGGTTAAGGCACTTGCGATTCCCCAGGACCCACATAAACCAGATCCACAAGGTGGCGCATGTGTCTGGAGTTCGTTTGTAGTAGCTGGAGGCCCTGGCATACCTATTCTCTCTCTTTCTGTCAAATAAATAAAAATAAAATATGTTAAAAAAGAAATACTGAAAAAGACAGCTGAAATACTAGAAATTAACAGTTCTTGTTCAAGTCAATAAAAAGTTCCATAGAAGCCAGGCATGGTGGCGCACGCCTTTAATCCCAGCACTTGTGAGGGGAAGGTAAGAGGATCGCCATGAGTTTGAGGCCACCCTGAGACTAAAAAAGCTCCAGAAAATGCTGCAATGATACAATGGACTTAAGGGAGCATAGACTATGATTTTCTTAAAAGAGACTACATACTGAATTCCAGGTCCGCCTCGGCTAGTGAGACCTACCTCAAAAAACTAAAAAACATTTCTAAGATGAATGTGGTGGTGCACACCTTTAATCCCAGCACTAGGAAAGCAGATGTAGGAGGGTCACTGTGAGTTCAAAGCCAGCCTGAAACTATGGAGTGAATTCCAGGTCAGCTGGGGCCAGAGCAAGACCCTACCTCAAAAAACCAAAAAATAAAATAAAATAAAATAATATATATATATATTTGTGTGGAAAGAGAGTGCCAAAGCTTCTTGCCACTGCAACACAGATACATGTGCATCTGGCTTTACCTGGGACCTGAGGAATTGACCTGGGTCAACAGGCTTTGCAAGCAAGTTCTTTTAAGTGCTGCACTATCTCCCCAGCATAAGGATACAATTTCAAGGTATATAAATTAAAATATTTATAAAATAAATATTTTAAAATAAAATGATAAAGAAACATTAACATACAAACAGAATATACAAGAAAAATGGAGCCAGAAAAAAAAATTAAAAAGAAAGGGCTGAAGAGATAGCTTAGTGGTTAAGTGCTTGCCTGTAAAGCCTAAGGACCCCAGTTTGAGGCTCAATTCCCCAGTACTCACATAAGCCAGATGCACAAGGTGGTGCATTCATCTGGAGTTTGTTTGCGGTGGCTGGAGACCCTAGTTGCGCCCATTCTCTCTCTCTCTCTGCTTCTTTGTCTGTCACTCTCAAATAAATAAATAAAAATAAACAACAACAACAACAAAAAGAAAATTGGGGCCAGGCGTGGTGGTGCATACCTTTAATCCCAGCACTCAGGAGGCAGAGGTAGGAGGATCGCCATGAGTTCGAGGTCACCCTGAGACTACAGAGTGAATTCCAGGTCAGCCTGGGCTAGACTGAAACCCTACCTGGAAAAAACAAACAAACAAAAAAAAAAGTAAACAAATATATTTAAAGCAATATACAGAAATAACAATTCAAGATATAAAGGGAAGACCATCAGAATAACAGCAGATTTCTCAAAAGAACCTTTAAAGCCGGGCGTGGTGGCGCATGCCTTTAATCCCAGCACTCGGGAGGCAGAGGTAGGAGGATCGCCGAGAGTTCGAGGCCACCCTGAGACTACATAGTTAATTCCAGGTCAGCCTGGACCAGAGTGAGACTCTACCTTGCAAAACCAAAAAAATAAATAAATAAAAATAAAAAAAAAGAACCTTTAAAAATAAGGAGGTCTTGGAATGGCATATTTCATGATCTGAAAAACAACTGTCAACCCAGACTACTTAGCTAACAAAGTACCTGTCATACTTAAAGGACAAAGAAAAAACTTGCCACAGTGAACAGGCCAAAGGAATCTATTAACCACTAGTTAGCTCAACAGAAGATTCTGGAAGGAATCCTTTAGACTTCAGGTAATGATGCACATTGCTATAAAGATTCGGAAAGAAGAAATCATGCCAGAGCATTAGTTATGCCAACGTGGAACAGGAAAACACAAACCAAAAAAAAAAATCAACAAAACAACAGGAATTAACACATGCTTTTCAACAAAACTGAATGTTAGTAGTGTCAATTCTGAATCAAAAGATACATACAGCCGGACAGAGGTAGGAAGATCACTGTGAGTTTGCGGTCAGCATGGGACTACACAGTGAGTTCCAGATCACCCTGAGCTACAGCGAGACCCTACATTAAAAGAAACAAACAAAAAAAAAAAGCCCAAACAAATAATCAAAACAGACACAGATTAGCAGACTGGATACAAAATAAATAAAACAGTATCTATTATCTCCACAAACTATACTTTGTGTCAAGGACAGCTGGGAAACAGTATTTCAAGCAAATGGAACTAGGAAACAAGTGGACTTGTTTCAGGCCAAAGTCAGAAGAACTAATGAAGGTAACTTCATACTGAGTAAGGGAACGAAGCACTGAGAGCACTGCAGCTCTAAACATAGATGCGCCAAACTTGGACGCACCCAATTTCATAAAACAAGCACTAGAGGCGGAAACACAGATTAACCCCACTGCAGTAATAGTTGGTGACTTCAATACCCTATCCTCTCTGGGCATGGTGGTCAATGTGTCCTTGAAGTAACTCATCAGAAGAAACCCTATATTTACTGTCTCACGTGTATGCATGATGGATAGGGTCTCGCGCTAGCCCAGGCTGACCTGGAATTCACTGTGTAGTCTCAGGGTGGCCTCAAACTCACAGCGATTTTCCTACCTCTGCCTCCAGAGAGCTGGGATTAAAGGCGTGCACCACCATGGCTGGCCTTTAAATTCTTTAATTGTGTTCTTTACTCTCTTCTCAAATACATTTCTTTTTTTTTTTTTTTTTGGTTTTTCAAGATAGGGTCTCACTCTGGTCCAGGCTGACCTGGAATTAACTATGTAGTCTCAGGGTGGCCTAGAATTCTCAGTGATCCTCCTACCTCTGCCTCCCGAGTGCTGGGATTAAAGGCATGCGCCACCACACCCGGCTCAAATACATTTCTTAACAAGCAAGACACCCAGAGGTGAACACTGTAACATCTGTAAAACCTTTCTAGAGGTAGGCAGGATCTCTGAAGGTCCACCATCATCCACTGTAAGCAAACATCTGCTGGTCTCGGGAGTCAGCAGCTATGTGGATACTAAAGGGGAACACTAGGGCTGGAGAGATGGCTTAGCAGTTAAGGCACTTGGCCTGTGATGCCTAAGGACCCAGGTTCTATTCTCCAGTACCCAGATAAGCCAGATGAACAAGGTGGCCCATGCGTCTGGAGTTTGTTTGCAGTGGCTAGAGGCCCTGGTGCGCCCACTCTATATATCTGCCTTTCTGTGTCTCTCTCTCAAATAAATACAATAGAGGAGACATGAGCAAGGTCCTATATATATATATGGTGGGACTAACACCATGTACGGGAGGCACTGCCCCATCTAGCCTTCTGTATTTGCAGACGTTTTCCATGAGACATCCCTGCACCCTCACCCTGTGGGTACTTCCATGGGGCTGCTTTGCATCTTCCAGATGGGCTCAGTGGAACCCACTCAAGCTGCCCATGGGGAGTAAGGCTTCTCTCTTACATGCCCTTTGGCTTGGCTTCCCCCAGCCCCTTGGGCAGACACTGAGGCTCCTTGCTTGGCTATTGTTTCTCCTTCAGCTGCCCACCTAAGGTATGTGAGCCGAACATAACTTTTTTATTTTAATTTTTTTTTTTTTTTTAGTTAGTTGAGACAGAGAGGGAGAGACAATGAGAATGGGCACACCGGGGCCTCTAGCCACTGCAAACGAACTCCATACGCATGTACCACCTTATGCCTCTGGCTTATGTGGGAACTGGAGAATCGAACCTGAGTCCTTAGGCTTCACAGGCATGTGCCTTAACCACTAAGCCATCTCTCCAGCCCCCAAGCATTCCTTTTCGTAGGACAGACAGTTATACGACTCACTCTGAGGGCATGATTGCCCACCCCTGGGACAAGCTTAGTTCTCTTCAACTGCACCCTATCGTTGATACTCTCTGAGAAGTGTTCTTCAGGCCTTAAAGCCTTCCAGGAGCTAGCTCTGCATTTGGCTGTCAATTTTCTCCTTAGACTCCATTTCTACACAAACGTTGCCCATCTGCCTTCTCGAGACTGTTCGCCGTTGCAGCTCTTCTTGTTTGCTTCAGCACTTCACATACAAGATTTATCACTTTCATCCCATCGTTTTCTCCATCCTGTCTGAATCCTGCCATGGCTTCCAAATTTTTGGATCCCATGAAGAGCTCTTCAACACAAGTCTAATTTGTGCTTTGTTCGCCATTTGTCCAGGGGTAAGTAAGCCTGCACAAATATCTCATCTTCTCTTTTATCTACTTTACCTTCTGGCTTAGCAGTTAAGGTGCTTGCTTGCAAAGCCTAAGCATCCAGATGTGATTCCCCAGCACCCACATAAGCCAGATACCCAAGGTGGTGCATGTGTCTGGAGTTCCATTCGTAGTGGTGAGAGGCTCTGTGCTCCTTTTTTTATCTGCCTCTTTCCTCTCTCAAATAAAAAATAATAATCATCATCATATTAATTTATCTTTTTTTTTTCGAGGTAGAGTCTCACTCCAACCCAGGCTGACCTGGAATTCACCATGTAGTCTCAGGGTGGCTTTGAACTCATGGCGGTCCTCCTACTTCTGCCTCCCAAGTGCTGGGATTAAAGGCGGGCGCCACCGCACCTGGCTAACTTACCTTCTAAATCAGAGGCTAACGCAGTAGACTTTAGGTGCAATGCCCTCTCCGTTTGCAATTTCTTCCTTTACAAAACCAAGTGTTTTTCTCTGTGCAGCCATCTCTGCCTCGGCTGACCACCTTATAACCCATGACAACAGCCAGGCTACCTCTGCCTCAGCTTGCTGGCACTCTAGTCCCTTCTGTGCTACAGTCAAGGACTTCAATCCTTCCTCTAACCCTTCAACAGCTTTAGTCCCATGGTGGACCCCACCCATCAAGCAAACATGCCACTCTACACCACATACAGAAGATGGCCACCCTTGGATTCCTCCCACGGACACACCACCTTCTGATGGCTCAGCCTAACTACCTACCAAGTTCCATGGAACCCCGAAGGCACATCACCACACACCACATAGGGAGGCATGGTCGCGTAGGGATTTCCCCTGAGCAGGCTCCGCAGTCAGCCTTAGAACCAGACCATGAAATCATTCCTTCCAAACTCACCATTGGTTCTGCCATGCCCCAACACTGGGCGCCAAGTGTCATAGATAAACTTTTACCCTAGGGTTGATGCAAGCACACGACTTCTCCCCCAGATAGGGCACAAAGGACGATTACACCAAAACCAGTTTGGTGAGCCAATGAGTTTACTAGGGTTACTTACGGAGCAGGGTGAGGGGGAGCAAGGAGAGGGGGAGCAGGGATGGGGCTGCCTACAGGAGCAACGGATGACCAGCACACAGCCTGCACGCGAGCAGTCTCATCCCACTCCAAAAGGCGCATCTCCGGAGCACACGCCTCACTTGCAGGCGGCCTCACTGTAGCACACTGCACACTTGCAAGCAGCTCCGCCAGGGAGCCGCTCATTGCCAAGCAGTGGTGTCCCTTTTATACAGCCTTAGGGTGGGGTCTTGCAACCCTCTCTCAGACTTGTTTACTTCCTGACTCTCTGAGATTTCCTTCCTACTCTGCTCCCATTCCCCCAGGAACCGATGTTTTTGTTTCTAGCTAACATAACCTTGGGGAGTGGCTGTGGGACCTTAAATTTCAGGTCTTCCAGACTTGACTTCCTGAATCCCCAGAGCCTCCTTTCTCGCTTCAGTTCAGTTCAGTTCAGAGGAATCTGCTTCACAACATTCCTAGACCGCTTTTCTTTCTCTCTATTGTCAAGTTCTCAGTATTTTTTTCTAAAGATACTTTTATTTATTTATTTATGTATTTATTACAGACAGAGAGAGAGAGGGAAAGAGAGAGAAAGTGACAATGGGCACCAGGGCCTTTAGCCACTGCAAACGAACTCCAGACACATGTACCACCATGTACATCTGGCTTACGTGGGACCTGGAGAATCAAGCCGGGGTCCTTAGGCTTCTCAGCCATACTCCTTAAGCACTAAGCCATCTCTCCAGCCCCAAGTTCTCATTATTTTTAATATATTCTATTTATTTATTTATTTATTTATGAGAGAGAGAGAAAGAAAAAGAGGCAGGTAGAGAATGGGCACACCAGGGCCTCCAGCCACTGCAAACAAACTCCAGACACATGCAACACCTTGTGCATCTGGATTAGGTGGGTCCTGGGGAATCAATTCTGTGTCCTTAGGCTTCCCAGGCAAGTGCCTTAACCACTAAACCATCTTTCCAGCCTATGTTCTTATTATTATAGCCCATAATGACCTCAAAATCGCAGAAATCCTCCTGCCTCAGCCTGTCAAAGCTGGAATGAAAGATATGCACACCCAGATTATATCTATCTATCTATCTATCTATCTATCTATCTATCTATCTATACACATACATACATATACATATATATATATACACATACATATACATAATTAGTAATTATATATATAATTATTATTTGGTTTTTCGAGGTAGGGTCTCACTCTAGCCCAGGCTGACCTGGAATACACCATGGAGTCTCAGGGTGGCCTCGAACTCATGGCGATCCTCCTACCTCTGCCTCCCAGTGCTGGGATTAAAGGCATGCACCACCACACCCGTCTTCATTCTTATATATTTTTTTAAAGAATTATTTATTTATTTGAGAGAGAGAGGGAGAGAATGGGTGTGCCAGGGCCTCCAGCCACTGCAAAGGAACTCCAGATGCACGTGCCCCCTTGTGCATCTGGTTTACAGGATCGTTTGGCTTTGCAGGCAAATGCCTTAACTGCTAAGCCATCCCTCCAGCCCCATTCTTACATATATTTTTAAGTCTCACTGTAAAGGACAGTGTGGTAGTTACCTTCTCTTTGCTGGGACAAAACCCCTAACCAGAAGCAGCAGATGGAAGGAAAGGCTGTGCCTCAGCTTATAGTGTGCATGGGGACGGTTCATCATGGCAGAGCAAACATCAGCTGAGGGAAAGCAACAAGACTAAGGAACTTGATCAAAGTCCATTCCCAAGGACACACCTCCTGCAGCCAGAAGCCACCTCCCAAAGGCTCCACAATGCTCCCAAATTGCCACAGGCTGAGAACTAAGTATTCAAAACATATGTGCCTATGGGGGAGAGGCACTTCTTTCAAACCACCATGCACAGATTAGATGTTTCATTTAGCCAACCTGAAAGAGGCTGATGCTAGAGATTACAGAGTTCACAGTCCAAAACTGGGGGTGATGGCACACGCCTTTAAACCCAGCACTTGGGAGGCAGAGGTAAGTGGATCACCATGAGTTTGAGACCATCATGAGACTACATAGTGAATTCCAGGTCAGCCTGGACCAGAGTGAGGCCCTACCTCAAAAAAAAAAAAAAAAAAAAGAAAGCCAAGGCTGGGCATGGTGGTGCACGCTTTTAATCCCATCACTTGGGAGGCAGAGGTAGGAGGATTGCTGTGAGTTCGAGGCCACCCTGAGACTACATAGTGAATCCCACGTCAGCCTAGGCTAGAATGAGAGAACAACAACAACAACCAAAAAACATGAATGGTATGGGGGAGGGGAGAATGAGGGAGCAATGGAAGGGGATTTTGATCCAAATACATTATAAATATGTATGTAATGATCCCATGTCTTTAACTAAATTAACTAAATTCTCTCCTTCCTTCCTTTTTTTTTTTTTTTTTCAAGGTAGGGTCTCACTCTGGCTCAGGCTGACCTGGAATTCACACTGTAGTCTCAGGGTGGCCTCGAACTCATGGCAATCCTCCTACCTCTGCCTCCCGAGTGCTGGGATTAAAGGCGTGCGCCACCACGCCCGGCTAAGATTTATTTTTATTTATTTATTTATTACAGACAGAGAGGGAGAGACAGAGAGTGAGAATGGCCACGCCAGGGCCTCTAGCCACTGCAGATAAACTCCAGACACACGCGCCACCATGTGCATCTGGCTTATGTGGGACCTGAAGAGTCGAACCTGGGTCCTTAGGTTTCACAGGCATGCACCTTAACTGCTAAGCCGTCTCTCCAGCCCACATCCTTCTTTCCTTGCTTGCTTTTTTTTCTGCACATGTATGTGTATATGGACTCAACAGGGCCTCTTGCCACTGCAGATGAATGCCCATCTGACTTTATGTGGTGACTGGGGAACTGAACCCAGCAGGCTTTGCAAGCAAACATGTTTAGTCATTAACCCAGCTCCTCAATTATATTTACTGGCAATTTTCATATGTGTACATATGGTCTTCAGGTGTGGTGGTAGGTTTGAAATTCCAATCTAAAGATATGCATAGTGTGCCTAACTGGAGTTCCTGAAGTGTGCTGGGTGGTGTGACTTTTGGTTTGTGGATTTTTCTCATTCTTTTTTTTTTTTTTTTTTGGTTTTTCCTTGTAGGGTCTCACTCTAGCCCAGGCTGACCTGGAATTCACTCTGTATTATCAGGGTGGCCTCGAATTCATGTCAATCCCACTTCTGCCTCCTAAGTGCTGGGATTAAAGGCGTGAGCCACCACGCCTGGCTGGATTTTTCTCTTTCTGCCTGGACCTGTGAAAGCAAGGCCAGCTTCTTCCGCCATTATAGAACTTCTCCTGGATCTGTAAGCTTCTGAATCCCTTCCTCCATAACTGCCTGGTCTGGAAGTTCATCTCAGGGAACTGAAGCTGTCTGTTACACCCTTCTTTCAAACTAGTCCCTCTTCTATTTTGATGTGTTTTTGTTTGGTTGGTTGGTTGGTTTTTTTGTTTTGTTTTGTTTTTCAAGGTAGGGTCTAGCCCAGGCTGACCTGGAATTCACTCTGTAGTCTCAGAGTGGCCTTGAACTCATGGCGATCCTCCCACCTCTGCCAACCGCCCCCCCCCAGTGCTGGGATTAAAGGGATGCACCACCACGCCCAGTTTGTGTTTTATGTTTGTTTGTTTGTTTGTTTGTTTATGTTTATGTTTTTCCAGGTAGGGTCTCATTCTAGCCCAGGCTGACCTGGAATTCACTATGTAGTCTCAGCGTGGCCTCGAACTCATGGCGATCCTCCTACCTCTGCCTCCTAAGTGCTGTGATGAAAGGCGTGCGCCAGTACGCCTGCCTCTTGCATTCTTTCTGCCGCCTCTTCCACAATCTTCCCTGAGGCTTAGTGGGTGTAATGGATTTCTATCATTAAGTGCCAAGCCCCCAACTCTTACTTCTTCTCAGCATTTTGATGTGTTCTCAGTCTCCCTAAATAGTCACCACCATGTTGAGTTGTGAAACCTGTTCCCGCATTGGTGTACTAAGGGCTTGTCTCAGCTGGTTCCATTCAGCTGGTCTGGATGCTGGGGGGAGGGGACAAGAGGAGGGGACCAGTTGGCTTCCTCTCATGTCTGGTGTCCCCCAGGGGACGGGAGGCTGTGGGGTGCTGCCTGGAGGTGTTCTGGAGCTGCTCAGGCGGTCCCCATTGTCTTCTCCTTCAGGTTTTTCTTGTTTAGCAGGGCTGGTGTAAGTGGGGAGAAGCCCTTCCTGCTAGTTTCCAAGGCTGTTGCTGGCTCTGCGGGGCTGGGTGATTGTGAGCGAGGAGAAGCAATTACCAAATAGTGTGTGGGCCAAGATGCACGCGGAGCAGGAAGAGCTCCCGGGGCATCACCACAGCGGTCTCTCCTGGCTTAACAAATCCCCTGCAGATCTGGACTCTTGCTAAGAAAGAGCATATTGCCCGTTTTCTTGTCCGTGTTCTTCCCTCAGGTTTCATTCTAGCCTAGGCTGACCTGGAATTCACTGTGTAGTCAGTCTCAGGGTGGCCTCAAACCCCAGTCCTCCTACCTAGGCCTATGGAGTGCTGGTATTAAAGGCGTGCGCCACTACGCCCAGCTTTTTTCTGTTCCATCTTAATCAGCCGTCCTGGTAAACGACTTTGTTAGTTTTCTGGTTGTTGTGACAAGTTCCTGACAACACAGTGTTACTAGGTTGTAAGAGAACTTATTCTGGCTTATAGTTTCAGAGGTTTCCTTTCATGTCCTTGGCTCTGGAATTGGTTCTACGGCCACGGAATGTCAGAGCAGCATTGTGGTGGGACATGTGGTAGATAGAGGCTGCTCACCTCATGGAGGACAGGGAAGTCGGAAAAGGGCTGGGCAAGGTGGCGCAAGCCTTTAATCCTGGCACTATGGAGGCAGAGGTGGAAGGATTGCTGTGAGTTCGACATCAGCCTGGGACTACAAAATGAATTTCTAGATCAGCCTGCACTAGAGTGAGACCCTACCTTGAAAAAAAAAAAAAAAGGGGGCTGGAGAGTTGGCTTAGTGGTTAAGGCGTTTGCCTGCAGAGCCAAAGGATCCCAGTTCGATTCTCCAGTACCCATGTAAGCCACATGCACAAGGGGGTGCATGCATCTGGAATTTGCTTGCAGTGGCTGAGGCTCTGGTGTGCCCATTCTCTCCCTTTTTCTGCCTCTTTCTCTCTCTCAAATAAATAAATAAAATATATATTTTTTAAAACTTTTTTAAAGCCGGGCATGGTGGCACACGCCTTTAATCCCAGCACTCGGGAGGCAGAGGTAGGAGGATTGCCGAGAGTTTGAGGCCACCCTGAGACTACATAGTTAACTCCAGGTCAGCCTGGACCAGAGTGAGATCCTACCTTGAAAAACCAAAAAAATAAAATAAAATAAAATAAAATAATTTTTTTTAAAAAAAGGAAAACAGAAAGGGACAAGATTCAGTACCTAGGGCATACCCCAATGACCTACTTTGTCCAGGTAGGCCTTTTACCAGGAACTTCATACCCAAACCATGACAACAATGTAGGTTTGCATCTCGTAAACAATAAAAGCAATTGAGAGTGTGGTGACTGACCACGCTGACCCCAGTCCTTGGGAGGCTAGGCTAAGACAGGAGCGTTACAGTGAGCCCAAGGCTAGCCTGCGAAGGGTTAATAAGCCACTGGGGCAAACTGACCTCAGTGGAGGAGTAGCAACAGAAAATTCCTGTGGATCATAAAATACCTCCCTGGACATAGGATCATCTGTTACAAAGAGACCGCTGCCCTGCGAACAGAAAAAACAGGCCCATAATTCAAAGATAGACAGGTCTGACCCCAGAGCCATAATTATCAGGCTTGGTCCACTAGGAAACGAGTCAGCAGAAGAAATGACCGTGTTTCCCTCTTGTCTTCACCATTCTTCACTCCCATTTGCTCTTTCTGTCTCTGTCCTAACCAAAAGATAAACAGAGCAACAGACTGAAAGGCCTAAATTTTTTGTTTATTTGTTTATTTTGGTTTTTCGAGGTAGGGTCTCACTGTAGCTCAGGCTGACCTGGAATTCACTATGTAGTCTCAGGCTGGCCTCGAACTCAAGGCGATCTTCCTACCTCTGCCTCCTGAGTACTGGGATGAAAGGCGTGCGCCACCACGCCCGGCTCTGGCTTCCTTTTCACATTGCCTCAGTTCTGGTCCAATAGCCTAGAGGCTATAGAACAAGACCCTGTCTCAGAACAAACACGCCAACAAAACTGGTCTGCATACTTGTGCTCTCAGATTCATTTCAGCATGAGAGCCTAAAAGGAAAACAACCCAAACGTCCACTGAAGGGTAACTGGATTAAAGAAATTGTGGTATGTGCGTACAGTGGAATATTATTCAGCCACAACAAGCAGGAAACCCTGCCACAGGCGCCAGTGAAGCTGAACCTTGAGATGATCATGCTAAGAGGATAACTTAGCCACAAAATGACAAATACCGTATGATTTCACCTCAGTGAGGTATGAGAAATACTCAGTTATGAAAACAGAAACATGACAGTTGCAAGGAGCTAGGGGACACGGAAATAAAGAGCTGTTCATAGGCACACAGTTTGTTTTTTGCAGTGGGAAAATTCTACTTTTTTTTTTTTTTGGTTTTTCAAGGTAGGGTTTCACTCTAGCTCAGGCTGACCTGGAATTCACTATGTAGTCTCAGGGTGGCCTTGAACTCATGGTGATCCTCCTACCTCTACCTCCTGAGTGCTGGAATTAAAGGTGTGAACCACCACGCCTGGCTTTTTTTTTTTTTTTTTCGTTTTTTTTGAGGTAGGGTTTCATTCTAGCCCATGATGACCTGGAAGTCACTATAGTCTCAGGGTGGTCTCAAACTCACGACGATCCTCCTACCTCTGCCTCCCAAGTGCTGGGATTAAAGGCGTGCAGTGGGAAAATTCTAGGGGTCAGTTGCGCCACAATATACTTAACACTACTGAACTGTATTCTTAAAATGGCAAGGAGAGTTAATTTTATCTTTGTTTAACCACAAATTTATATGTATCAAAGTGATGAGTAGGGCCAGGCGTGGTGGCGCACGCCTTTAATCCCAGCACTCGGGAAGCAGAGGTAGGAGGATCGCCGAGAGTTCAAGGCCACCCTGAGACTACATAGTTAATTCCAGGTCAGCCTGGACCAGAGTGAGACCCTACCTCACAAAAACAAAAACAAAGTGATGAGTAAATAATTTACTAACGTTAAGACTGTCGGTTCTGAAATTTCTGAACCGTATTTTGGGTAGAGTGCTTGCCGAGCAGGCATAACACTGTATCACCAAAGCCACAAAAATGAAACAAAATAAAAAGAGATTATATATTTTGAAAACGTTGATGTATTCATAAGCTTGTGTGTGTGTATAGGCATAACAGGATCTCTTGCCTCTGTGAATACGTGCCCTTCCCAGATGTGTGTGCCACTTTGTGCATTTGGATTTGTGTCTGTGGTGGAAAATTGAACCCAAGTCATCAGACTTTGCAAGCAAGTTCCTTTAACCATTAATCCATCTCTCCAGCCCTGAGAACACATATTTTACATCTAAGAAAATATACTTTTCAAGTACATTTAATTGTGCTTTCTTTTTCTTTAAGGATTTTTATTATTTATTTATTTATTTATTTATTTGAGAGAGAGAAAGAGGCAGAGAGACAGAGAGAGTGTGGGCGTGCCAGGGCCTCCAGCCACTGCAAGTGAGCTCCAGATGCATGCACCCCTTGTGCATCTGGCTTACGTGGGTCTTGGAGAATCGAACCAGGGTCCTTTGGCTTTGCACGCAAATGTCTTAACTGTTAAGCCATCTCTCCAGCCCTGCTTTATTTTTCTGATACCTAACCAGATACAATACAGGGGCTTGGGGAGATGGCTCATGTTAAAGGCTCTTGCTTCCGGATACAATCAGGTCACTCTATCTTCAGGTTCCAATGGGATTAAGCATGTGGTTTTATTTTTGTTTTGCAACTTTGAGCTTCTAATATTCCTTCAGGCTGGACCTTTTTTTTTTTTTTTTTTTGGTTTTTCGAGGTAGGGTCTCACTCTGGTCCAGGCTGACCTGGAATGATCTATGTAGTCTCAGGGTGGCCTCGAACTCATGGCAATCCTCCTACCTCTGCCTCCCGAGTGCTGGGATTAAAGGCGTGCGCCACCACGCCCGGCAGGCTGGACCTTTGTACTTGGCAGATAAACATTTTACCAACTGACCAACATTCCCAGCCATTAATACTTCTTATGAATTTAAAATACCTCGTTTTTGTGAGACCTGAATAGTATCAAATAATATAGCAAATAAAAGTTATGAAGTTTCAGTCAACCAAGAAAAAGAGGAAGTGAAAATATGTTCCTCCCTCTTCCCCTGTCCCCCACTTCCTCTTCTTTGTGGTGACTTTCACAATCAAGACTTCTGCTTATGTCCCACTGGTCAGAACTTAGTCACATGGCCATACTTACATTAAGGACATATAAGGAGAGTCAGTCTTTATTTTGGGTGATTTTGTGCCTAGATAAAAACTAGGTGTTGCCAGGCGTGGTGCACAGGCCTTTAATCCCAGCAATCGGGAGGCAGAGGTAGGAGGATCGCTGTGAGTTCAAGGCTACCCTGAGACTAGAGTGAATTCCAGGTCAGCCTGGGCTAGTGCAAGACCCTACCTTGAAAATAAATTATTATTATTATTTTATTGTTGTTGTTGTTGTTTTCCGAGGTAGAGTCTCACTCTGGCCTAGGCTGACCTGGAATTAACTATGTAGTCTCAGGGTGGCCTCAAACTCACGGCAATCCTCCGACCTCTGCTTCCCCAGTGCTGGGATTAAAGGCATGCGCCAACACGCCCGGCGAGATAAATTTTTTGTTAATTACTAATTGTAGCTAGGTGTAGTAGCTCATGACTTTAGTCCAAACACTCAGAAGGCTGAGGTAGGAGGATAGCTGTGAGTTTGACTCCAGCCTGGATTACAGAGTGAGTTCCAATTTGGCCTGGGCTAGAGTGAGAACTTTTCCTCAAAGCACTAAAGATTAAACAACCTCCCCACCCTATTGTTCATTGTTCTCAGCCATCAAGTCCCTTCCTCCTTCCTTGTAACAGAATACCCAGTTTGTTTGTTTTTTCCAGGTAGAGTCTCACTCTAGTCCAGGCTGACCAGGTGTTTACTCAGTTGCCCCAGGCCACCTCAAATTTCTGAGTGGTGAGATTAAAAGTATGTGTACCACCACTCAAGCTTCAGAACACCTAGCTATTAATATATATAGTTTTTTTTTGTTTTTGTTTTTGTTTTTGTTTTTGTTTTTGAGGTCGGGTTTCCCACTAGCCCAGGCTAACCTGGAATTCACTATATAGTCTCAGGGTGGCCTTGAAATCATGGCGATCCTCCTACCTCTGCTTCCCAAGTGCTGAGATTAAAGGTGTGCACCACCATGCCAGCTTTAAAAAATATTTTATTTATTTATTTATTTATTTATTTATTTATTTATTTATTTATTTATAAGTGAAAGAGGCAGATAGAGAGAGAATGGGCAAACCTCTAGCTACTGCAAATGAACTCCAGATGCATGCACCACCTTGTGCATTTGGCTTACATGGGTCCTGGGGAAATGAACCTGTGTCCTTAAGCTTTGTAGACAAGCACCTTAACCGCTAAGCCATCTCTCCAGCCCTACAACTATTAATTTTGATTGCAATTAGTTATGAAACCAAGTTATCAATGATAATTTTGAATTAGAGAATATGACCAACACTGACATGTCTCTAAGTGGTCATGAAGCAATAGTTAGTAATTTATGTTCTATGACTTACCTTACCCTAGATGGTGTTATAGCAAGTCCCAGACCAGAAATGAACAGAAGAGCATCTGAATAAAAATTAAAAAGAAGAGTCTTTATTAAGCTGGCTGGAGTCTGTCCCCTCACAGCAAGGATGACAGCACCCCCATCCTACTTTACAGTGAGTGTTTTTTACAGTTAGTTTTTAAAAAATATTTTATTTTTATTTATTACAGTCAGAGAGAGAGAGAGAGAGACAATGGACGTGCCAGGGCCTCTAGCCACTGCGAACGAAATCCAGATGCATGCGCCACCATGTGCATCTGGCTTACATGGGATCTGGAGAATCGAACGTGGGTCCTTAGGCTTCGCAGGCATGCGCCTTAATCAGTAAGCCATCTCTTCAGCCCTGCAGTGAGTTTTTTGTTTGTTTGTTTGCTTGCTTGTTTGTTTGTTTTGGTTTTTCGAGGTAGGGTCTCACTTTAG
>PVKW010022880.1:20031-33966 GCA_004027895.1 Orientallactaga bullata
CAAGCAAGCAAGCACAATTTACAAAAGCAGAACTTGGGCAGAGGGAGACCCAACACCAGATGAAGCTTCTATGGAGTACAGGCCACCTTGACCTCAGGGCAAGACTAGCCTCAGGTGTCTGTACTGGCATCGCGCCCTCAGGCTCGCAGTTACTGCTCTGTGTTCATCTTTACTCTCCTATGGCTCCGTGAGAATGTCAAGATGGCTGAGTGGCCTAACATGGCTTCCCTTAGGTCTGTTCACCGGAGGCTGTTTCAGTGTGCTTTGCCACTTGGTAAACCTTTAAACTTATCTGATTTTACTCTCCTCCTTTTAGTCTCTTGTATCTCTTACCCCAAACCCAACGTGGTGACTGAACCCTCCAGCGCATTTGTTGATGAATCACCTGTCGTACTTCCATCTAGGTCTTTGATGCTTTGACACATCTAGACAACTGTAACAGGCGACGATCCCCAGACTGCCACAGAATTTTTGCCAAACTCTTCACTTGTCCTATGTAACCCATACACCCAGAGTCAACATGTTCTTTTTTGTCTTTTGTTTTGCTGTCATAAGGAGCCTAAATCAGCTGCTTCTATGTCAAATTTATTTCTCCGATTACCACATTCCATTTCCTTTGGGAGCTGAGGTTTAGAATTAAAAACTCAATAGTTAAGCCAAAGGTAGGATAGGGATCCTTGCAATGCACTCTTACAGACACAAAATGGCCTGGGTATCCATGACCTTGTAGTGCCTGACACTACCTACACAAGACCAGTATAATAGGAGGAAAAGATGATGACCTCAAAATAAAAGGGAGACTGATTGAGAGGGGGAGGGTTATGATGGAGAGTGGAGTTGTAAAGGGGAAAGTGAGGGGGGAGGGAATTATCATGGTTTATTGTCTATAATTACAGAAGTTGTTTAATTTTAAAAAGTTCTAAAAAGAAATAAATAAAAGCCAGGCATTGTGGTGCATACCTTTAATCCCAGCACTTGTGAGGCAGAGGTAGGAGGATCACCATGAGTTTGAGGCCACGCTGAGACTACATAGTGAATTCCAGATCAGCCTGGGCTAAAGCGAGACCCTACCTCAAAATAAATAAATAATTAATTAATTAAAAATCAGATGGTATTGTATATTTGTAAGTAGAAGAACAAATAATGAGGGTAGAAAGGCCTAAGTGAGGTCAGGGGAAGAGATTGAGTAAAGGAAAGGTGGAGGGGAGGGCTAATCAAAATCTAAGAGGGTATGAGTAAGGCATATGGGAACTTGCTTTTTTGGACAATGAAATACTCAAAAGCCATAGATTGTTACTAGAAAATTTTCAGTGCCAAGGATGGGATACCTTCCAGTGAGTTTTTGGCCAGGGAGGTCACAGATACCCCCAAAACATTATAGGCCATTGCCAATGCTCTTGGTATCCCAACAATAGGTAAGACCTGATTGCTGAAGACTCCACATACTTGGGTTGCAAGGTCACTGAGAAATCCTGCTGGAGCTGAGCTGAAAGCTTCCTTCATGTGGACCAGCTGACAGCAAGCCTGGAAAAAGCTACGCTGTATGCAGTTCAATGGGAGAGAGAAAACACCAGTGAAGATACTCGACAGTGAACACTGCAAGCCTTAAATTTGGCCAACCAGGCCAAATGAGCCATCAGGTGCAATAGTGGCATGTCTGCTATGGGGGAAACCAACTGCTCTCTAATTGGACTGGAGGCCCCCTCCATGGGAGGGAATACATGCTTCATACTGAAAACCTATGATGGGGTAGTCATGAGCCTTGGGGTATAAGGTCTGCTGGTGTCTGGCTAAATGTATATACTAAGCTCACCAAACTGCCCAATAAGCACTTCTCTTAATGTCCATACTCATATATTAATGCTACTCTCACTTTTGGTTAGAGAAGCTTCCCTTTTCAGATGGCGGTGACCTTGGGATGACTCAGAAGGCACCATGGTGCTGAGAAGGAGTGGCAGAGGAATTCTCAGCACTAAAATATCTCTTAGACACATTTCAAGGCTCAGGGTCCATTGCAGAAGAGGTGGCAGAAAGAATGTAAGAGCCAAAGGAAGGGTAGAACTCCTTGCAATGTGCTCCTCCAGACACAAAATGGCCTGGATATCCATGACATCACATTGCCTGACACTACCTACACAAGACCATCATAATAGGGGAAAAAGATGAGGACATCAGAATAAAAGAGAGACTGATTGAGAGATGGAGGGGATATGATGGAGAGTTGAGTTTCAAAGGGGAAAGGGGGGTAGTAATTTACCATGGGTTATTGTCTGTAACTATGGAAGTTGTCAATAAAAAAATAAATTTAAAAAAGAAATACAAAAATAAATAAATAAATAAATAGACCAAAAAAGTAGTAAATAAATAAATAAATAAATAAATAAATAAATAAATAGTTAGTGGGACTTAGTGGCGTACATCTTTAATGCTAGAACTCAGGATATAGAGGTAGGAGGATCACTGAGTTTGAGGCTAGCCTGAGACTACATAGTGAATTCCAGGTCAGCCTGAGCTAGATAAAGCAAGACACTGCCTTGAAAAAAAAAAAAAAAAGTCAGTAGTTATAAATTCAGAAGACCAAACTAAGGTGGCACACACACCTTTTTAAAAAATATATTTTATTTATTTGTTTATTTATTTGAGAGACAGAAAGAGGCAGAGAGAGAGAGAGAGAGAGAGAGAATGGGCACACCAGATCCTCCAGCCACTGCAAACGAACTCCAGATGCATGTGCCCCCTTGTGCGTCTGCCTTACGTGGGTCCTGGAGAATCGAGCCAGGATGGATTGGCTTTGCAAAAACCGCCTTAACCGCTAAACCATCTCTCCAGCTACCCCTTCCCCACATACACACACCTTTAATGCCATCACTTAGAAGCTTGAAGTAGCCTGGGGCCACAGAGTGAACCCCAGGTCAGCATAGGCTAGTGTGAGACCCTACCTTAAAAAGCCAAAATAAAACAAAAAGTTACCAATCTGATAATTCTTATTCTGTTTTGAATTAAGTATTCTATTTTCTTATATGGCTGACTTGTGGGCACAAGCACCTATGATAATGATAAAGTATGGGCTTCCAGCTTGCTTCTTTTGCAATGAAGAATGACCTGAGACAATTTCAGTGCAATGTCAGAGTGGAGTGTGATGCCATCACTAAGCTTATAGATGACGGCTCTCTCACTATGGAGATGAATACAGAACCAGAGGGAATTGAAGGAAGGAGAAAACAATGTCCTCTATCTGGCAGGAGGGAGCCCAAGGAAGTTACAAGGGTGCCTTTCTTTCAAAACCATTAGATAGATTTTTGTTGTTGTTGTTCATTTATCATAGTACCTTGCCCCTTAAAACTCAAGCAATGCAGACAAGCCCAGATAAAGTGAATTCAAGGTAGCAAAAAATGACAGAAACCAGCTGAGTGTAGTAATTCACACCTTTACTTTCAGCACTTGGGAGGGTGATAAAGAAGAATGGCCATGTGTTTGAGGCCAGTCTGTGCTACAGGGTGAGTTCCAGGTCAACCTGGGCTAGAGTGAGACTGAGAGAAAGAAAGAAAGAAAGAAAGAAAGAAAGAAAGAAAGAAAGAAAGAAAGAAAGAAAGAAAGAAAGAAAGAAAGGAAAGAGGGAGGGAAACTGGGTGTGGTGATGCACACCTTTAATCCCAGCACTTGGAAGGCAGAGGTAGGAGGATCACAATGAGTTGGAGGCCATGAGAAAACAGTGAATTCCAGGTCAGCCTGAGCTAGAGTAAAACAGTGAAACCCTACCATGCCAAAAAAAAAAAAAAAAAAAACCACAAAAAAAAAAAGAAAGAAAAGAAAGAGGGAAAGAGAGAGAGAAAGAGGACGGGCTAGAAGGATGGCTGAGTAGTTAATGCACTTGCCTGGAATGCCTAACAACCTGGGTTCAACTCCCCAGTACCCATGTAAAGCAATGCACAACGTGGTGCATGTATCTAGAGATAGTCTGAAGCAGCTGGAGGCCCTGTTGAGCCCATTCTCTTTCTTATCCTTCCAAATAAATAAATTAATTAATAATTTTTTTTAAATGCAGAAACCTCCTTCACTGTCACCTTGATGCTGTGTTCATGAGTGTGTTGAGCAGAACAGGGCCAACGATGACTAAAGAGCACAGTGTAGGCCACACCATCATGTTTCAGTAAATGCTTTGTGAAATCTCAGGTGTAGTTCAGGTTCTGACCGAGCCAGCAGGGCAACGAGTTCACATTCGAGTCCAGGCTATCTAAGGTGTCTCAAAGCCCATTTGGTTACTAGTGGAATAAATGGGTCCTAGGTCTTGAAGACTTTGTATCTTAGGTCACATTCAGTATCAAACAGCTCACTAAAAAAAAAAAAAAAAGATCTTGCCTTCTCCCAATATACATTATCATGTCTTTTTTTCTGTAGGGTGTCAGGTACAGGCAGCTCCAGGGGAACTCACGGAGGGAGTGAGCCCAGCTGGAAGAGGACGGTGGATGAAACATTTGCAGACACCAGTTGCAAAGTAAAGCAGGGGCAGAGCAGAGCCCTTTGTTCAGTCACAGTGTGCTTATATAGGGAGTGTGCTTGCAGGCACACTCCATGCACTGATCTTATGTACACAAGGAATGATGAATCACAGCTATGTAATAAGCTTTGGCCATTTTTAGGCTTTGCCAGAAGTCAAGTTTACTAAACATATTTGCCCTATATGGGGTTCCCCATCTTCCATCCATTTAAGTAACCCACATTTCTAATCTTATTTCTGCCAGAGAACAACCTAAAAGCCTGTTATTCTACAAAGAGTGATGTTCTACACAGACCTTTGTTATAAATGGTTCCTGTATGTATTAAACAATACCCTAGGGCTGCAGGGATGGCTCAGTGGTTAAGGGGCTTAGCCCACAAGGCCTAATGACCCAGGTTCAATTCCCTGGTACCGACTTAAATCCAGATGCACAAAGTAGTACACGGATCTGAAGTTCATTTGTAGTAGCCAGGGACCCTGTCGGCATGCCCATGCATATTCTTTCTTTCTCACAACACAACATTGTGTTAGTTACTTTTCCCCACATTGCTAAAAATTAGCTTACAGTTCAGAGGACTGCAGTCCATCATGGAGGGTTGAAGGTGTGGCAACAGGAGAAGTGTGATCCATTTCCAGCACCTGGAAGAAGAAAGGAGAGAAAGCCAGTGTTCAGTGAGTGTTCAGCTTGCTTTCTCCCTACCCCACTTTTTTTTTTCTTTTTTTTTTCTGGTTTTCTGAGATAGGGTCTTCCTATAGCTCAGGCTGACCTGGAATTCACTATGTAGTCTTTGGGTGGCCTTGAACTCACAGTGATCCTCCTACCTCTGTCTCCCAAGTGCTGGGATTAAAGGCGTGTGCCACCACTCCTAGCTTTATTTTTATTTTTTGAGGTAGTGTCCACATAAGGTCAGAGGCACAAGGTGGTGCATGCATCTGGAATTGTTTTGCAGGTCCTGGTGTGCCCATTCTCTCTCTGTCTCTCTCTCTGTGTCTCTCTCTCTCCTTTTTGGTTTTTCGAGGTAGGGTCTCATTCTACCTCAGGCTGACGGATATTCACTATGTATTTTCAGGGCGGCCTTGAACTCACAGTGATCCTCTTTATTATTATTATTATTATTGTTATTGTTATTATTGTTTGTTTGTCTGTATTTTCGAGGTAGGGTGTCACTCTAGCTTAGGCTGACCTGGAATTAACTCTGTAGTCTCAGGGTGGCCTTGAACTCATAGCAATCCTCCTACCTCTGCCTTCCGAGTGCCTGGCTATAGTGATCCTCTTATCTATGCCTCTTGAGTGCTGGAATTAAAGGCATCTGTCACCATTCCCAGCTTTGTAAAAATTGTTTATTTATTTATTTAAGAAACACAGAGAAAGCCAGGCATGGTGGCACAGTCCTTTATTCCCAGCACTCAGGAGGCAGAGGTAGGAGGATCACCGTGAGTTCAAGGCTGCCCTGAAACTACAAAGTGAATTCCAGGTCAGCCTAGGCTAGAGTCAGACCCTACCTCAAAAAACTTAAAAAAAAAAAAAAAAAAAGGGGGGGGCTGGAGAGATGGCTTAGCGGTTAAGGCGCCTGCCTGCTAAGCCTAAGAACCACGCTTCCAATCTTCAGGTCCAGATGCAAAGCGACGCAAGGACGCAATGCTGCACTTAACCACAAGGGGCGCACACATCTGGAGTTCGTTTGCTGCAGCTGAGAGGCTGCTGACATGCCCATTCTCTATCTGTCTCCCTCTCTGTCTCTCTCCAAAATAAAAATAAATATAAAAAATGCTTTAAAAGAGAGAGAGAGAGACAGAGAGAGAGAGACACAAAGAGAGAGAGAGAGAATGGGCACTCTAGGACCTCTGCCTCTGCAAATAAATTCCAGATGCATGCACCACCTTGTGTCTCTGACCTTATGTCAATACTGGGGAATTGAACCTGGATCCTTAGGCTTGACATGCAAGTGCCTTAATGGCTAAGCCATCTCTCCAGTCCATATAAACCTTATCTTCTATAAACTTTTTTTTTGTTTCAGCTAAACATAGTACTTATTTCATTTTTAGCAATTTGTTATATTTTGAAAAATGTCTCATCTAAAATTGCTTTGTCTATTCTTTTCTCCTCTTAGATTTTTTTTCCCTAGCCAAGTGTGGAAGGAAGCCCATGCCTGTAATCCCTCTACATGGGAAGTCGAGACTGCAGAATTATCATGAGTTTAAAGCCAGTCTGTGCTATATGGTGGGTTCCATGCTATCCTGAACTATAGAGTGAGACCCTGTCTCAAGGAAAAAAAAAAAAAAAGCCACACATGATGGCACACACTTTAATCCCAGCACACAGGAGGCAGAGGTAGGAGGATCGCTGCGAGTTCGAGGCCACTCTGAGACTACATAGTGAATTCCAGGTCAGCCTGGGCCAGAGTGAGACCCTACCTTGAAAAACAGACAAACAAAAAGAAGATATGGTATAATGAAGAATGTATCTGATATTTGTTTTCATTTCCCGGCACAGAGCTATCAACAAAAAAAGTGGGGGAAGGTGGATTTGTGAGGGAAAAGTGAGGGTGGGAGGTTTATTGTCTATAATTATGGATGCTGTCAATAAAAAGTTTCAAAGGGGGGAAGAAACCTTTGAACTCTTTGACTGAGATGTATATCTTTCTTATGACAATGGGGTGACTCATTGTGGGCCCCATAATAGCCATGGTTGGTCAGCAGGAAGACCAACCAGCCATGAGATTACATTATTAGATGGCTTGGACTTTGAGTGCCCCAACAACTGAAGAGGTCAAGGGGCTGGACACTGGGTTTAATCATGTGGTCAGTGATCTAATCAGACATGCTATGTAATGAGCCTCCAGTGAACACACTGGACATCAAAGCTCAGTGGTGATGCTGGTGACCAGGAGGACAACTCACCTGGACTGTGGGAGCCGAGGGCACGGAAGCAGCTCATTTCCTTCCCAACATGGCCTATGTAGGTCTTCAATTGACTTCCTGAATTATGGTATCCTTTATCATAAAACTAACCGTAAGTGTAGCATTCTTTTTTCTTTTTTCTTTCTTTCCCCCGGGGGTAGCTTCTCACTCTAGTCCAGGCTGGCCTGGAATTCACTATGTTGTGTCAGTGTGACCTCAAACTCACGGTGATCCTCCTACCTCTGCCTCCCAAGTGCTGGAATTAAAGGTGTGAGCTACCATGCCGTAACTTTTTTTTTTTTTTTTTTTTTTTTGGTTTTTCGAGGTAGGGTCTCACTCTGGCCCAGGCTGACCTGGAATTAACTATGTAGTCTCAGGGTGGCCTCGAACTCTCGGCGATCCTCCTACCTCTGCCTCCCGAGTGCTGGGATTAAAGGCGTGCGCCACCACGCCCGGCTATGCCGTAACTTTTTTAAAAGTATTTTTTATTTATTTGTAAGGGAGAGAAAGAGAACAGAGAGGATGAATATGAAAATGGATGCACCAAGGCCATTTGCCACTGCAAATGAACTCCAGGTACATGCATCACTTTGTACATCTGGCTTTATGTGGATACTAGGGAATTAAACCCAGTCTGTCAGGCTTTGCACACAAGCCCCTTTAACCACTGAGCCATCTCTCCAGCCCAAAGGTAGTGGGTAGCATTTCTTATAAATCTATCTATTTATTTATTTGCAAGTAGAGACAGTGAGAGAATAGGCATGCCAGGGTCTCCTGCCACTGCAAATGAACTCCAGATGCATGCGCCACTTTGTTCATCTGGCTTTACTTGGATCCTGGGGAATCAAACCAGGGCCATCATGCTTTGCAAACAAATGACTTAACTACTGAGATATCTCTCCAGCCCCCTTTTCTGAGTTTTTTGGGATCAAAGCCGTGCTCAACCATACCTGACTTGTCTAGTCATCTCTTCTGCAGCAGTGAAACTATGTGATTTGGGGCTAGAGAGATGGCTTAGCAGTTAAGGCACTTCCCTGCAAAGCCAAAGGACCCAGGTTCAATTCCCCAGGACCCTATAAGCCAAATGCACAGGGTGGTGCATGCATCTGGAGTTCATTTGCAGTGACTAGAGGCCCTGGTGTGCCCAGTCTCTCTCTCTCTATCTCTCTCTCTCTCTCATAAATAAATAAATAAATTGAAAAAAAGAAACTATTTTCAGGGAGCGGGGTTTCTCAGTAGGGTCTTGCTCTATCCCAGGCTGACCTGGAACCCACTATGTAGTCTCAGGGTGGCCTTGAACTCACAGTGATCCTCCTAACTCTGCCTTCGGAATGTTGGGATTAAAGGCGTGAGCCGCCATGCCCAGCCTATGTGATTTTTTTTACTCCCTAAAATATCTAGCCATGCACAGGCTGATCAGAGTCACATGTGACCTGGGAGAGCCATGGGCCAGTAAGATTCTGCCTTCCAGGAATCTGTATGGGAATCCATTGGGTGGTGGGTGGTACCAGGATAGGAATTATCTAGCATAGTAAACACCAAATAGATGTTTGTGGAATGAATAAGTGAAAAAAATTCCCATAACGTCAGGGCTATGGTGGCCATTCTTACATATGCACAGAAAAGCGAGCACATCAGACGCCTGAAGGACAGGGAAAAGATGCAGGCTATGGTGTGAATGTGTATCTCCCATCCCCCTTCATTGCTGGAACCTAATTACTACTGCAATACTGTTAACCAGTGGGCCTATAGGAGGTAATAAGGGTCCCTTATAAATGAGGCGCTGTGGTAGTTTGAATGTCTGGCCCCCATAGAGTCAGGTGTTTTATTCAAATTGAGTTTGCAAAGCACGGCGTGGTGGCACATGCCTTTAATCCCAGCACTCAGGAGGCAGAGGTAGGAGGACTGCCATGAGTTCGAAGCCAACCTGAGACTACATAGTAAATTCTGGGTCAGCCTGGACTGGAGTGAGACCCTACCTTGAAAAACAAAGAAAAATTGAGTTTGCAGCTTCAGCCCCTCCCAGGCTGACTTCTGCTACAGGGCATGCGTCACTGGAGGTGGATCTGAAAGGTGTGCACAGAAGTGTGAGCTCTGGTGTGGTCCCTGCTTGCTGCTCTTTGGTGTTTGCTGGGTGTTCAGTGGTCTCTCTCTGCTTGGATCTGTGAGAGGGAGCCAGCTTCTTCTGCCACTAATAGAACTTGCCCTGGATCTGTAAACTTGAAATAAATCCCTTCCCCCCATAAAACTGTTAGGTTGAATGCTCATCCCAGCATTGTGGAGCAGTCAACAACAGACCCGCAGAAGTTTCTTTCATCTTCCTTCCTTCCTTCCTTCCTTCCTTCCTTCCTTCCTTCCTTCCTTCCTTCCTTTCTTTCTTTCTTTCTTCCTTTCTTTCTTTCTTTCTTTTTGCTTTTTTGTTTTTTGCCATAGGGTTTCACTCTGGCCCAGGCTGACCTGCAATTCACTATGTAGTCTCAGGATCGCCTCGAACTCATAGTGAACCTCCTACCTCTGCCTCCCAAGCGCTAGGATTAAAAGTGTGTACCACCATGACCGACTTTTTCCCTTTTCCTTCCTTCCTTCCTTCCTTCCTTTCTTTCTTTCTTTCTTTCTTTCTTTCTTTCTTTCTTTCTTTCCTTTTTTTCTTCCTTCCTTCCTTCCTTCCTTCCTTCCTTCTTTCCTTCCTTTCTTCCTTTCTTTCTTTGTTTTGTTTTTCAAGGTAGGGTCTTGCTCTAGCACAAGCTGACCTGGAAATTCACTCTGTAGTCTCAGGATGGCCTGAAACTCACAATGATCCTCCTACCTCTGCCTCCCGAGTGTTGGGATGAAAGGTGTGCGCCACCATGCCCAGCTTATTTATTTATTTTTTATTACTTGACAGAGAATGGCGCACCAGGGCCTCCAGCCACTGTAAATGAACTCCAGATGCATGCACCACCATGTGCATCTGGTTTACACGGATCCTTGGGAATAGAACCTGGGCCCTTTAGCTTTGCAGGCAAGCCCCTTAAGTCCTAAGCCATCTCTCCAGACCAATTTTTGAAGCACAACCCTCCCCCCCTTTTTTTTTTTTAAAGAAATTACCTTTTCATATTTTTCCCCAGGCCCATCAACTCTCATGGGCTCACTCATGCTCCCTTCCTAGGTTCGAGGACTCTTCTTCATATCCCTGATCTACCTGAATAAATGTGAGTTCGAGGCCACCCTGAGACTACATAGTGAATTCCAGGTCAGCCTAGCCTAGAGTGAAACCCTACCTCGAAAAACAAACAAAAAAGAAAAGAAAAGAAAGAGAGAGAAGAGAGAGAGAGAGAGAGAAATGTGGAAGTTGCATGTATAAAATGTTAAGGGGAAAGCATGGGTTAATTCAATCATTTTTGGTTCTTCCAGTCTGTCCTCACCCATCACCATGACACTTCTGTAAATATGAAAGGATAAAAGAGCCCTGATAGGGCTGGGACTATAGCTCACTTGGTAGGCTTCTTGCCAAATATGCACAAGGCGCTAGGTTCAGCCTCTAGCACCACATATGCCAGGCATGGTGGCCCATGCTTTTAATTCAGCTACATAGCGAGTTTGAAGCCAGCCTTGGCTACATGAGAACCTCTTAAGAATGAAAAAGAAAGGAGGGGGGCTGGAGAGATGGCTTAGCAGTTGAGGCACTTGCCTGTGAAGCCTAAGAACCCAGATTCAATTCCCCAGGACCCACATAAGCCAAATGCACAAGGTGGTGCATGAGTCTGGAATTTGTTTGCAGTGGCTGGAGACCCTGGTGCACCCATTCTCTCTCTCTCTTTCTCTCTTAAATAAATAAATTATTAGAAGAAAGAAAGATAAAAAGAAAGAAAGAAAGAAAAGAAATGGGGGTTGGAGAGATGGCTTAGCGGTTAAGGCACTTGCCAGCAAAGCCAAAGGACCAAGCTTTGATTCCCCAGGACCCACGTAAGCCAGATGTCCAAGGTGGCGCATGCATCTGGAGTTCATTTGCAGTGACTGGAAGCCCTGGCACACCCATTCATTCTTTCTCTCTCTTTATCTCTCTTTCTCTCTCTCACTCTGCCTTTTTCCCTCTCTCAAATAAATAAATAAAAATAAAATATTTAAAAAGAAAAAAAAGTCATGGCAATGTCACTTTGGAGGCCAATTTACACAGCTAATCAAGAGACCTTGATAAATGAGGGAGTTCTTCCTGGGAAGTTGACTTGGAGGCAGGAAAGCATTTTCTCCACAGAGATTAGCTGACCTAGTTTGAGCGAGGAGGCGGCAGGTAACAACCTTAGTTCCCACACTCTCAGCTGCATGAATGCACATGCTTGAAGAGGTGAACGTCAGACTGACAATCATAGATGAAAACTTGTCGTAGCAGCTCACACCTGTAATCCAAACACTTTGGAACCTAGCAGGTACTTAGCTGTGAGTTTGAGGCAAGAATGGACTACACTGTGAATCTGAGGCCAGCCTGGCCACATAGCAAGACCTTATCTAAAAACAAAACTCGGGCTGGAAGTCAGCTTAGTGGTTAAGGTACTTGACTGAGAAATCTAAGGACCCAGGTTCAATTCCCCAGTACCCACGTAAGCCAGATGCATAGATGGTGCTTGTGTCTGAAGTTCAGTTGCACTGGCTAGAGGCCCTGGCATGCCCATTTTCTCTCTATCTGCCTCTTTCTCTTTCTCTCGTAAATAAATAAAATATTCAAAATGAAACTTGGCATGTTATTTTTTTTAATTTTTTTAATTATTTTTTATTTATTTTTGGAGAGAGAGACACAGAGAGATAGACAGAGAGGGAGAGGAGACAGAGATGGGCGCGCCAGCAGTCTCAGATGCTGTGAACGAAATCCAGATGCGTGCGCCCCCTTGTGGTCAAGTGTGGCATTGCGCCCTTGCCTCATTGCATCTGGCTAAACGTGGGACCTGGAGATTGGAACCGCTGGACATTGGAACCAGTGTTCTTAGGCTTAGCAGGCAGGCGCCTTAGCCGCTAAGCCATCTCTCCAGCCCCAGCATGTTATTTTTTATTTTTTATTTTTTTGGTTTTTTGAGGTAGGGTCTCACTCTGGTCCAGGCTGACCTGGAATTAACTATGTAGTCTCAGGGTGGCCTTGAACTCACAGTGATCCTCCTACCTCTGCCTCCCAAGTGCTGGGAATAAAGGCGTGAGCCACCACGCCCGGCTATTTTTTAAATTTTTTAAAAAGATTTTATTTTTATTTATGAGAGTCAGAGATAGGGAGAGAGAGACGAGTGAGAATAGGCATGCCAGGGCCTCTAGCCACTGCAAACAAACTCCAGACACATGCGCCACCATGTGCATCTGGCTTACGTGGGAACTGGAGAACCGAACTGGGGTCCTTAGGCTTCACAGGCATGTACCTTAACCGCTAAGCCATCTCTCCAGCCCAAAACTCACAGATGTTTGAGGACCACATGTGAGCCTTAGGACTGCTCAGCTAAGGGTCACGTCTTAGGCAGACCCATGTTCTCCTTCCTTCCTTCCTTGATGCAACTTTCTTTCTCACCTTCAGCTGCTGCCACCTCCTACACAAGCCTAGTGGTTTTCTCTTCTGGACTGAATAGTCTCCCAGAAGAAACTAAAATGTGTTCCTCTAAAAACATGCTTTTGTGAAAGAAAAGCTAGATTCGAGTGGAAGGCAATGACAATGCAGCAAACTGAGGTTCCTGCTTTGTGTCACTTGGACTAGATGCCTGCCCCACTGCTAGACTCACCAACACAAAGGCCATTACCAGATGAGAACCCTGAACCCTCCAAAACAGCTCAGATCTTTTCTCACAGCATCAGACAATTGGATCATTCAATAAGGATGTGACTCATACCAGGAAGCTGGGAAGAAAATTCAAACCTCACACAAGGTTGCTCACAGACCAGAAGTAGAAGATGACTCCCTGTGACAGATATGACAAATAATGTGAGATGATAAACTCTCATTGAGGAAGATGAGGGATGGAAAAGAGTATTAGGAGGAGCAAATTTTAAAAAATGAAGAAATACCTCAACCCTTCTTTCGTGTGTGTGCGTGCGTGTGTGTGTGTGTGTGTGTGTGTGTGTGTGTGAAAGAGAGAGAGAGAGAGAGAAACAACAGGAGGGAAAAAATCTCCTTGAAATTGGTGGCTCACATCTATAATACCAGTATTTGGAAGGCTAAAGCACAAGGAATGCTGGGAGTCCCAAGACAACCTGGACTGCATTTTGAGACCCTGTCAAAAACAAATAAATAAACTTTAGAAAGATTGCTTCACAGTTACGGAGCTTACCTGCAAAGCCAAGGGACTCAGGTTTGATTCCCCAGTACCCATGTAAGCCAAATGCACAAAGTAGCACATGCTTCTGGAGTTTGTTTGCAGTGGCTGGAGGTCCTGGTGCACCCATTCTCTCCCTCTCCCCATTCCTCTCTCTCCTTGCTTATTTTCCTCACTCTCTCTCAAAAAAAAAAAAAAAAAGTAAAATTAAAATATTTCTTAAAAAATATAATTGAAGGCCGGGCGTGGTGGCACACGCCTTTAATCCCAGCA
>PVKW010022881.1:0-33853 GCA_004027895.1 Orientallactaga bullata
AGGTAGGGTCTCACTCTGGTCCAGGCTGACCTGGAATTCACTATGTAGTCTCAGGGTGGCCTCGAACTCTCAGTGATCCTCCTACCTCTGCCTCCCGGGTGCTAGGATTAAAGGCGTGCGCCACCACGCCCGGCTTTTGATTTTTTTTTTTCTATGCAGACCAAGTTGTCCTCAAACTTGTGGCAATCCTCCTGCCTCCCAAGTGTTGGGATTACAGTTGTAAGCAGCCATGCTTGTATGTGTAATGTCTTTATGAAAATAAAATGTTATCCTAAAAAGAGAAGTGGAACTCATGGGTTTCTTCCCCCTACATTTCCCTGCCCTTATCACCCTCTCCACTCTGAACTGCTTAGGGTCAAGGCTTTGAGGTCCACCCAATACCCTAGTATTCCCATTCCTGGTCTCTGCTCCAGAGTGACACCAGGGGTCTCAGTGCTGGAGAACTTGAGTGTGAGGTTGTTTATGGCATATGATTGAGGAGAAGAGGAGAGAGGGACAGGCACACATGAGAAGGACTCTGAATTCTTGGCATTTCTTATATTTCCTAGAGGGGAAAAATGACTTGCTCAGAGTCACCACGCCTGCCACAAGCGCCCAAGTCCTTCAGTTGTCCCTCCAAAG
Source organism: Orientallactaga bullata (assembly GCA_004027895.1). NCBI lineage: Eukaryota > Metazoa > Chordata > Mammalia > Rodentia > Dipodidae > Orientallactaga > Orientallactaga bullata. Next base: position 622 of record PVKW010022881.1, read on the forward strand.
GCAAGTCCATCTTTTTCTACACATCTATGGAGAAGGAGAAAAGGTGGGGCCCCAGGTTCTTAGTCTTAGTGTGGGAAAGGGAGAAGAAAGGGAAGACGAGGGTGTGGGAGAGATTTGGGATGCAGTATCTCCATCTTCAGCAGCTTTTCCTGTCTTCCTATTAGACTCACCAGAGTTAGCATATCTAGGGATTGCAAGGGTCTCTGGAGGCATTGCTATCCCGCATTGAACAGAATGTCCAGGCACAGCACAGGAGTTCTATGTCAGCGGATCTTATCTGAGTGGAGTAGAAAGAGTTAGAAGATTCTGTAATCCAATCCTTTCCTCCCTACTCTAGCTGAGGGAACATGGCCTGTGTTTCTTAAACTCTCATTGTACTTTAACTTTGTCTGGTCATAGGATGGTTTTGGGGTGTAGACGGGGCTCCTTCAGGACTCAAGAGGGAAATGCCTGTTACACTCTTGGAAATTGTCAGCACCTCCGTGGTGGACAGCTCCACAGCACCAGCTGGAATCTTCTTTCTCAGAGGGGCCACTGGGCCACCTATGTACAGGAGGAAGTGTCATGAGAGTGATGGCTTGGTTTGCTCTCTCCCTCCCTCTCTCCATTCATTCATTTCTTTCTCCTTTATTCCCTCCCTCCCTCCTTCCTTCCTTCCTTCTTTCTTTCTCTTCCTTCCTGTCTTTCTTTGATGTAAAGCAGCTTCCAAAGATTTGTTTCTTAAGAGGCACAATGTATAAAAAGAAATCCAAATAGATCTAAATAAAGGATTCCTTCGGAGACTGGAGAGATGGCTCAGAGGTTAAGAATGCTTCCTGAGCAAGCATGAGGGCCTAAGGGGCTCGGGATTTCCTGAGTTCCATTCCCCAGCGCCCTAGTAAACAGCTGGGGGTGGTCACACACTCCTGTAACCCCAGTCCTTTGAGGAACAGAGACCATAGAATTGGTAAGACTGGCAAAACAGCAGTCTCCTCTCATCTACACACACGCGTGCGCACACACACACAGAGAGAGAGAGAGAGAGAGAGAGAGAGAAACACTACATACTATACACATGCACACAACAGAAAAGAGGGGGAAAAATAAAGAATTCCTCTGGCTAAATATGAGGTTTAGTAACTGACTTAGAAACATTTCAGGGATGGGTATGTCATAGTTTGGGAATCTTTTATAACAGGATTTTCAGAACCAAAGCAACATTAGGACACATCATCTTACAAAACTGTTTTGGTCTATTTCCCAGTGTTAATGCAATATGGGAGAGGTTCCTTGGACATGGAAACCTTAGAATTCCAAGTGTGTTTTAATTACTTAGGGCTAAAGTTCAGAATATTTGCAGCCTGGACTCTCCCAGAAAATCCACACTTATGATAATAATGCCAATAGCCAGCAGCATGATATGACTCAGGTAGGTAGAAGAGAGGAATCTGACGGGAAACAGATGACCCTGAGGTACTTGAGGGTGTACAGAGATTTTCCTGCTAAGAGTGAGCAGAAAGACCTGAAAACTTGGCAAGGAATTCATTGCTACCTTTGATAGACTGCTATACCATCCTGTAAGAAGATGTGTGGCCAGGTCAGCTGCTGGCTGGAGAGGCCGGTTCATGCCCATTCACCTTATGAAGGATTCTTTGTCTTGAGACATCTCCTTGACCAGGCCATGGTTCTCGGCCCAGAAGGCTTAGAAACACAATTTTGTCAATACTGAGTGTGGTTCAGTCTCACCAGGACCAGTGTTCCACTGTCTAAGCTCACAAATACTTGGCACGTTACCTACTTCTCAGTAGTTCATTGATAAGAGACAGAATGGCTTAAAGAGGAGATATTGGGTGCCTCTGGTCAGTATCTCCTCTTTTTTCCTATAGAAAAGAACATTATTAAATCAAATCTGATCATAGTGGGTATTTATTTTTATTTTTATGAGAGAGAGAGAGAATTGGCACAGCAGGGACTCCAGGCACTGCAATCAAACTCCAGTGTGTGTCACCTAGTGGGCACGTGTGACCTTGCAAACTTGTGTCCCCTTGTGCGTCTGGCTTACGTGGCATCTGGAGAGTCAAACATAGGTCCTTAGGCTTCACAGGCAAGTGCCTTAAACGCTAAGCCATCTCTCCAGCCCTGTAGTGTTTTTTAAAAAAATATATTTTATTTATTTATTTATTTATTTGAGAGAGAGAAAGAGAGAGCGAGAGAGAATGGGTGCTCCAGGGCTTCCAGCCACTGCAAATGAACTCCAGATGCATGTGCCCCCTTGTGCGTCTGGCTTACATGGGTCCCGGAGAATCGAACCGGGATCCTTTGGCTTTGCAGGCAAACGCCTTAACCGCTAAGCCATCTCTCCAGCCCTGTAGTGTTTTTTTTTTTTTAATGCTTCCTACTCTTGACCTTAAGAATGATCTCTTTACATGCTTCTCCTTTTATTTCTAAAATGGAAATTTTCAGAGTCAGTTCTTAGAATGATGGGATGGCCATGCTGATGCCTGTTGTCCCTGCTTAAAGGAAATGGGTGTGGGGAGAAGAACCAGATCAATAACTGGAAAATGAGGAACATGGGAGTCAGGTATGATGTGTTCTGAGCGCATCATGACCACTGATTCTTGGTTTCATCTGGAAGAGAAAGTGTACACGCCTAGCCAAGAACATCTTGAGAGTGGACAATGGTGAAGCATCTTTTCTATTTGATATCAAAATATACTATAAAGTTACAGTGATTAAAACATCGTGGGACTGGCACAGGAACAGACAAATAATTCCATGGAACAGAGCAGAGAATCCAGAAACAGATCTGTCCATTTGATAAATCTGGTATTTCAAAGGAGAGGCTCAGGGGCAGGAAGAAGGATGAATTATAAAATATGTGACATTATTAAATACCTGCTTGGAAAAGAATTTTAAACTGAAATCCCTTTCCCCGCACATATACAAAAATAAATCAGTTAGATTATGGAAGTAATATTTAAAAAAAACAAACAAAAAGGTTTTAGAACAAGATTTAGTCCTCAGGGATATATTTGAAGATATTCTATGGATGACTTATGGATGTGGCTAGTGCTGAACCCCCTACATACTATATATATAGTTATGCATACATTCCTATGACAATATTTAATTTATAATGGCACAGTAAGATTACCAACATAAATAGTAAAGTGGGATAATTAGAACAATATGATGTAATAAAATTTTTCAAAAATTTTGTGAATTGCTTATTTCTGGAATTTTCTACTTATATTTGGGACTGGAGTTGACCACAAGTAATTGAAGCTGTGGGAAGTGAAACTGAGGATAAGAGAAGACTCTTTTTTTAAACTTTATTTATTACTTTAGAGAGACAGAGAGAGACACAGATAGAGAAAGAGAGAGAGAATTGGAATGCCAGGAACTCAGCCACTGAAAGCAAATTCAGACGCTTGCTCCACCTAGTGAGCATGTGCAACCTTGCACTTGCCTCACCTTTGTGCATCTGGCTTATGTGGGATCTGGAGAGTTGCAATGAGTCCCTAGACTTCTCAGGCAAGAGCCTTAACTGCTAAGCATCTCTCCAGCCCAAGAGGAGACTCTGATCAGAGAATATTATTAAAATCTTGGGGTGGGAAGGACCATTCTAAGTAAGACATAACTTTGAAAACCTTTGTGTAAGTTAAAACATTATAAGCAGATTAGATTCACAAAAGAAATTTTCTCTCTGGAACTAGAGAAATAAGCCAGTGGGTATCGTGCTTGCTGCAACAAGTGTGAGGACCCACGTTCAATCCTCAGCACCCACCTACGAAATGCTGGATTTGGAGACACATGCCTATAACATGCTCTGAGAGGGGTGGAGACAGGAGGATCACTGGGATTCTGGTCAGCGAGTCTGAAAAATGGTGAGAACTCTAGGTTCAAGCACATAAGACAAAAGAGTGATTGAGGAGGATATCCAATGTCTTTCTCTGGCCTTCACATGCCTTTGAGGTTCCAGACAAACAGTGAATTGAGTGCATAGACTGGGGAGGCAAGCAGGTTCACAGAGGAAAGGAAGGAAAGGTGAAGAATTTGTGTATATCAGAATGTCGAGATTCATAAATAGATATTGCAACTTTAGGCACATCACACAGTGACACTGCTGTCAGAAGCTGGGCAAAGAGTATACCATTTCAAGTGAATTCCAAGTGGCTGAGTGGGGGCTCCAGGGCCTCACCAGGCTCCCTCTTTCCTTGTGATGTGCTATATTGGGTGTCTGGGCAGCGTCAGGCTCTCCCCTGGGACTACTCCTCACCAGAACACAGGAAGATGGAAAAATACATAAATAAAAAACAAAGATGCTGCTATTCCTATGAGGGAGGTCACACAGAATCCTAAAATTCACTAAGGTGGTGTCATTACCACTTATGCATAAAAACGATCTTAGGTCTTTGTTAGTTTTCTGTCTCTTTCACCCCCCCCCCCAATCTCAATTTTCTTTTTAAACATTGGATTATCTCCCGTCATAAAAAGTGAGCAAGGGGGGCTGGAGAGATGGCTTAGTGGTTAAGGCGTCTGCCTGCTAAGCCTAAGAACACCTGCTCGATTCTCCAGGTTTAGCCAGACGCAGTGATGCAAGGACACAATACCGCACTTGCCCACAAGGAGGCACACGCATCTGGAATTTGTTCACAGTGGCTGAGAGGCTGCTGGAGCACCCATTTTCTATCTATCTATCTCTCTCTCCAAAATAAATAAATAAATAAATAAATAAATAAATAAATTAATTAATTAATTAATTAAAATAAAATAAAATGTGAGCAAGGAAAAAAAAACATGAATAAGGGCTGGAGAGATGGCTTAATGGTTAAGGCGCTTGCCTGCTAAGCCAAAGAACCCAAATTCAATTCCTCAGGACCCACATAAGCCACATGCACAAGGTGGTTCATGCATCTGGAGCTTGTTTACAGTGGCTGAAGGTCCTGGCATGCCTATTCACTCCTTTCTCCTTCTCTCTACCACTTTCTCTCTCTCTCTCTCCCTCTCAAATAAAATAAAATTTTAAAAGAATGAGCAATAACTTAGTTTGCATTTCTACGGATCACATTTTAGTGTCTAAAGCCTTTTTTGGTCTTTGCTTTTCCCTCAGCCTCTTTTGCCTCTTATGTCAGCTCTTCCTCCCTTTTCTCCTCGCAGGAGGACTGAGCTTGGTCTCCTGATACTTAACGACAGCAGCACCGGGGGCTTTGGGGAGAGGGTCAGTGGCCTCGTGCTGGCCTCTCTGATGCAGCTGTCCTCGTGAGTAGGACAGAGGGAACGGTCTCTGACAATGGCAGCGGCTCGGGCAGCCAGTTCCCATGTGTCACCCTTCCCTCCACTGGCGCCTCTCCCCTTCTTTGCACAATGGGCAAGATTTTCACAACTCACCTTGGGCAGCTGAGGTCCAAGGACATAAGCACGGGAGACAAATGACAGGACCTGAACCCACTTTTCAGGTTGGCACACTGTTCTTGAAGGAAAGCAGGGCTCCCCTAAAGAAGTCCTCCCCTCACTTTGCTAGTGTGGGCGGGCTTGTGCAGACCCAGGTGTACCTGCCTGGAGTATGTCTGTAACTCCTCCACTGTTCTGTGCACCACCATGCACCCCTTCCTGTTGGAATGTTGTGTCTCTGAGGAGCCCGGAGGGTGTGGCCAAACATTTATTGAATTTTCTCCTCAAATCGTTCATCAGCCCAGACAAGAGTTGCCTTGGACAGGCATCCAGGAGTTCCCTTTTCCCTTGTCCCCTCCCTCGAGATCCTGTTGCTTCTTTTGAATTCCTTGGCCTGCTCTGGGGTTCAGCTTCATTCTGAAATGATGGTGTCATATCCTGAGGTCCACAGGTCTTCATGTCTTCAGAACAGTCAGAAGTGGCCATAATACGAGTCATGCTCAAGGCTCTGGTCCAAAGTCAAGGTGCTACATCTGGTGATGGTTCCTCCTTCCACCTCTTCCTTCATTTTCCTCTCCCTACCCCCATTTCCCCCTTCTCCCCCTCCCTCCTCCTCTTCCTCCTTCACCTCTTCCTTCTTTTCCTCACCCCTCTGTAGACGGAACCTGCAAAGGCTCTCTAGCACCGAGCTGCAGCCCCCTCATTCTTTTTCTAAGATTGATGGTCTTCTATAGTCTAGAGGTTACACGAGCAGTTTCAATCACTCTGGCATCATTGTCTAGAGAAGCTCTCCTCACAGGCTTGGCGTGGTGGAGTGTATGAAAGAAGTAGATGGTGGGTGGGGGGAGGAAGGAGAGACCCTCATACTGCGACTGTGGCTTCTCTCTTAGATGCTGGCTTCCTGGGGGGGAGGTGGTGATCCTTCACACCCCACCCCCAGCACGGGCTCTGTTGGAAGGTGACAGCTTAGCAAATGCTGGAAGAGACCTAGAAAATATTCTTGAGGCTCAGGCCTCCCCTACTGGCTGCAGGGAGTGTATTCACTCACTCAGCAACATTAGAAGCTCTGTCTGCTATTGCTGTGCCAGGCCCTTGCTGGGCACAGCATGACAGCATGTACCAGGCTCTGTCCTTACCTCAGGAAGCTTCTCTGATTCTCTGGAGGAAGGAGACATAGCCAACCACTTCAGTACATAGTGTCTCCTTGTGCTAGGATCGAGTCCATAGAGGGCACCGTGGGAGCTCAGAGGAAGGCCAAGACAAGATCCAGACAAGAGAATAGGGAAAAGTTCTTTCTAGAAGCTGTTAAATTCCTGGCCTGAGGCAGGAGAGGACAAAGGGAGCCAGCTGAGAGGAGTGAGCCTGCAGTGGGGCCAACTGCAAAAAAAAAAAAAAAAAAAAAAAAAAGCTTGGCTATTTTCACCAGGCTCTGGCCAGGAAGGGGAGTGAGAAGCCTCGAATGTAGCTTTGACACTGTTTTTCTTTCTTCTGGAGGGCTGCCACGTGCTGCCTGCCGTTGCACAGAGCATTTCACGGGTAGATGCATATTATCGCAATGTGTTTATCTAGGAAACCAGAGCCCAGCTCCAGCATCTGTTTTTCAGCACAATCCTGAGTGAAATCCAATTTTCCAGTTGGGTTAATAAAAATAAAACTTGGGCAGCTGTGGGATGGCTGCATCAGGGGTTGAGTCCTGGCCTCATGCAGGGTCACGGCTTGCAGAGGCGGAAGGCCCATGCAGGTCACAGACAGAATGTGGACAACCTTGCGCAGGGAGGGAGGAGCTGCTGCTGGTCGGCTCTGAGGAGCAGCATGCCTCACAGGGAAATAATGACTTTGGATTTTCTCTGACCTGACACGAGTTGATGGAACACTTACCGTGGCCAAAGGACGTGGCTGGGTTGTGGGATGGGGTGACGTGCGGTTGTGAACTAGAACCTGAATTGAGATGCATGGAGCGGGGGTGGGGAAGCCTGTGAGACGGGTAGGGCCTGTGCTGACACATTACATATCAGTGCTCCCCGCCCCGAGACCGCCAGGCCCCCAAACCCATTCACTAAAGCCAGCTTAAACAAAGCTTCACCCCTTTTCTTATCTTTTTTTTAAAAAAATATTTTATGCTGGGCCTGGTGGTGCACGCCTTTAATCCCATTACTCAGGAAGCAGAGGTAGGAGGATCCCTGTGAGTTTGAGGCCACCCTGAGACTACATAGTGAATCCAGGTCAGTCTGGGCTACAGTGAGACCCTACCTCGAAAAAAAAAAAATATATATATATATATATATATACAATTTATTTATTTATAAATTTATTTATTTGAGAGAGAGAGAGGAAGAAGCAGATAGAGAGAAAGAGAGAATGGGCATGCCAGGGCCTCCAGCCACTGCAAATGAACTCCAAATGCATGCACCCCCTTGTGTATCTGGCTTACATGGGTGGATCCTGGGGAATCAAACCAGGGTTCTTTGGCTTTGCAGTTAAGCCATTTCCCCAGTCTTAAGCAAAGACTTTAACCCAAAAGGTTCCAGGTTTCAGGCAGACCTGGAAACCACAACTTAAAGTCCCCAGACTCTTTCTTACTCTAGAAGGTTTTTTGTTTTTGTTTTGTTTTTAATTTCTCTACTTTCTCTAGAATAGACCGGAGGAAGTTCTCCTTTCTTTACTCCTTGTACAATGGCTTATTCACTCTCCAGATGGCCTGGCCAGAGACACGATTGCCCCCCAGATCCAGAGTCCTCATGAGCGGATTCTCCTCTCTGGTTTTCTCTCTTTCTTCCTCCACCCTTAGACAAAGGTGTCAGTGAGCTTTGCTGAGTGACAGGCTCACCCTTGGTGAAATAAGCCATGGCCAGAGGGTCAGAATCCTGCATGTACATTGTCTAAGAGGAGTACACCCTGAGGTCTCATGCAGCCGTACCTTGGCATCCTAGATATCCAATACCCATAGGGGTGTGGGTTCATCTATGCCACAGTCTGGTGTTGGAGAGTGGGTGATGAGGGGGAGACAGATACGGTCCCTTTCAATCCAGCCTGGAAAGTGCTTTGAAGAAGCAAGTCGTGGCTGGGGCTCTGAGCACCAGGGTGCCGGGGCAGCGAGGTGGGACTGTTTCTGTTCTGCATTAAGGAAAGGATGGAGTTGGGACGGGGCGGCGGGCGGGGGCTTGTTCCCAGAAAGTGCTCAGGAGTAAAGCGCAAATCACTCAGCTTCTCTTTCGCCAACTGTACCTTCGAGAAGGAGTCAGGGTAGGGAAACTGAGGCCAGTCTGCGAGGGTCGGGAGGTTCTCCTGACTCTCAGCCCAGTGCTCTTTCCACTACACCCTGTTCCTTCGGTCCTGGTGGGAAGCCAGGAATTGTGAAACAGACTGTGCCTATGCGGCACCCCCTAGGGACAAACCACAGAGTGAGCCGGGCTGATTAAAGGAGAATTTTGCTGGTGGGTGTGGAGTGAGCCGGGAGCCAAACACCAGTGGTGTGGCTGGCTGTGACCCTTGGGGGAAGCTATCAAAAGACATATGTCATAGGTCCTGGCAGGGTAACCTAGGACAGGGTGCAGGATGCTGGCAGAAGGATGTGCCTGGAAGGATGTGCCTGGTTCTCATCATCTTCACCTACAGCCTGTGGGCAAGCCTGGGGCAGGCAGGGACGAGGCTCAGCTCAAACTAAAGAATCTGTGTCGTGCAATGGGGCTCTGGGGACGAGGCGTTTCTTCCTCTGAAGATCTCCACGCCAGGCCACAGAGCTTGCTTCTCAAGGATCCAAGGAGAAAGAAACTTGGTGTCTCCCTGGTCATCCTGAGAAACCCCTGGACAATGACCTTTCTCTCTGTCTTGGGACAGTGTCGGTTGTTGTCTACGTTGCTACTCCTGCCTCCTTCTCTTTAGCACCCCGTGGCTGTGTTCCTACTATCCCTGCCTCCGTGCCTGCGCCCATCCCTGGACCTGGGTTCATACTGATTGACCGCCTCTGCCTCTGCTTTCCTCCAGGCTTGGACTCATCTTCCCACTGTAGGACCTGTTGTAGGGAGCATGTCTGTGTATCCATAAGACTGGGTTCCTGCCTCCTGCTTCCTGGTATACTTGGTTATGTGTCTCCGAATCTTGGCTCCTTGGGGCTCCACACCCATTCATATAATCTTTGGGCCTACTGCCTGTTCCTCCAGCCACATGGATGAAGGGAGCCTTGGGTATTATGATGCAGCTTTTCCTAGCATTATATTCCCTGTCCTCTCGGTCATAGCTGCCTAGTAGTCATGCTGTCTGTACTAGTCACGTGTGTGTTGTGACCAACATACCTTCCAGAGCATCTCAAGAGAGGAGAGGTTTGTTTTTTTTTTAAAATATATTTTAACCATTTATTTGAGAGAAAGAGGGAGAGAAAGAGAGAGAGAGAATGGGCATGCCAGGGCATCCAGCCATTGCAAACGAACTCCAGACGCATGTGCCCCCTTGTGCATCTAGCTTACATGGGTCCTGGAGAATTGAACCAGGGTCCTTTGGCTTTGCAGGCAAGTGCCTTAACCGTTATACCATCTCTTCAGTCCAGGAGAGGAAAGGCTTATTTGGGTTCTTGCTCAGGGGCTACAGTCTATTACGAGGCAAGAAGGCTTGGCTGTGGTGGTAAAGGCTTGCAGCAGGACCCAAGTGGCCTACATCCATGAACTAGGCCCTATGTACCAAAAGTATCACAACCTCCCAAAATAGAACCACTAGCTAGGAACCCAATGTTCAAATACTTAAACCTGTGGGGGACATTTCTGATTCAAACCGTCATGCTATTTTTTTAACATTGATGTCAGGCACAAATGTTCTCTGAATTGTCCACCCACCCATTTTGCAGCTGGGCTGGAACTGATGGCTCAGGCTTAGTGAGGCTTTCTCTGTTCTCTCGCTCCTGTCGGCCCTACATACTTCTTCCATGAGCTCATTCCTGTTTGTTTTTGTTCATCTTGTACACTGATGTTTGACTCTCAAATGTCCCCCACAGCACATGTTTTGAATGCTTGTTCCCCAGCTGGTGGCACTATTTTTGGGGGAAGCTTGTGGAAACCTTTAGGATATGAGCCTACCTGACAGAAGCAGGTCAACAGAGGTGGGCCTCTGAAGGTTTTCCCCAGCCTGTACCTCCTGCTGCTTTCTCTACTTCCTGGTCTACCTCAATGTGAACAGTTTTCCTCCACATGCTTCCACCACCATGATCAGAGCTGTGCCACTGTGCCTTCCCCACGGTGATGGACTGAAACCCTCTGGAAACTGGGAGCCAAAGTAAATATTTCCTCCCTTATGTGGCTTCTGTCCTGCATTTTGTCACAGGGATACAAAAGTAACTAATTCAACTGAGGTCGTTTAGATGTGGGTCACGTCCGAGTGTTTACATAGACACTTATTCCTCACTTCACTTTAAAAAAAAATTTTTATTATTATTTTATTTATTTTTGGAGAGAGACACAGAGAGAGATAAAGAGGGAGAGGGAGACAGAGATGGGCGAGCCAGCAGTCTCTCAGCTGCTGTGAAGGAAATCCAGATGCGTTCGCCCCCTTGTGGGTAAGTGCGGCATTGCGCCCTAGTGTCACTGCATCTGGCCAAATGTGGGACCTGGAGATTGGAACCGCTGGAGATTGGAACCAGCGTTCTTAGGCTTAGGAGGCAGGTGCCTTAACCGCTCCAGCCCTCACTTCACTTTTAAAACATGGCTTTCCTGAATCACAAACCAGAAACAGCAGCAAATAATGATTATGGTCCTTCATTCATTCACTACTGAATACATAATGCCAGCAGCTAGTGCAGTGTTTCTCCCCGGCCCCCTTAAGAGGCGCTGAACAGGGGCTGGAGAAATGGCTTAGCGGTTAAGGCGTTTGCCTACGAAGCCAAAGGATCCTGGTTTGGTTCTCCAGGACCCACGTAAGTCAGATGCACAAAGGGCACATGCATCTGGAGTTCATTTGCAGTGGCTAGAGGCCCTGGCATGCCCATTCTCTCTCTGTCAGCCTCTCTTCTATCTCTCTCTTTGCTTGCAAATAAATAAATAAATAATTTTTTTTTATTTTTTTAAAAGAGGCACTGAACACAATCTCTAGGATGGAGTTTATGGTGCTTCTCCGCCATGATGGCATTGTCTTTTTTTTTAAATATTTTTATTTATTTTTTTATTAGAGACAGAGAGAGGGAAAGAGTGAGTGAGAATGGGCACACCAGGGCCTCTAGCCACTGCAAACGAACTCTAGATGCATGTGCCAACCATGTGCATCTGGCTTACGTGGGATCTGGAGAATCGAACCTGGGTCCTTAGGCTTCGCAGGTATGCGCCTAAACCGCTAAGCCATCTCTCCAGCCAGCATTGCCTTTCTTGATTGTATCAAAGTTATACCTGGCCCATTTCTCTAGCCTCTATTACTACCTTCCCCTTGAGAAGGAGTTTTTGTTTTGTTTTTTTTTTTTCCCCCAGCAAAGACATTTTTAGGAACTTTTGCCTTAAACTAGATCATTAGGCAACTCTTTTCATATGGTTAATGATAAATTGGCTTCCTTCATTTAGCACATACATGATATATCTATGTGACCTGCACGAGAGGCGATGACTATGGGGCTTGGATTGTCAATAGTCAACACTGGCTTTTGGAAGCCACACAGTGCTTCAACCAGCTGTGTGTCCATACCTGTGCACAGGCCCGAGTAAAACAACACAGTCCTGATGGGAAACAATGACTGCATCTCCTGGTTCCAGTCTTGATTCTTGATGTCCTTTACCACCATGGGATGCTCTCTTCTGGCCATCATACATGCTTTTGTCCACATGTGCTTCTATAATCTTCTCTCAGTCTTCCTCCCATTGCAGCTTTAAGACTGATTGGATTTCCATGTCCCTGGCACTCATGCACAGAGATTGAATTTGCTGAACCATTCCTGGTCATGTGGGATGAATCCTTACTTTCCTTCTAGTACCTGGGCTGCTGAGATAGCATTCTGCTCCTTTCTTACCACCTCTACCTTCACACTAGTCAAAAATCACATTCATGGGCTGGAGAGGTGGCTTAGTGGTTAAGGCACTTGCCTGTGAACCCTAAGGACCCAGGTTCAATTCCCCAGTACCCGCTTAAGCCAGCTGCACAGGTTGACACATGTGTCTGGAGTTCATTTACGGTGGCTGGCGGTCTGGGTGTGCCCATTCTGTCTATCTCTGCCTCTGTCTCTCTCTCAAATAAATTAAAATAAAATATTTAAAAAATGTAAAAAAAAATCATATTCTTCTGCTGCCAGTTTTTTTGTTGTGCCGGTAAATAAATCCTTGTTTATTGACAGCTAATGTATCACGTTTTTACTTCTCTTTTTTTTCTATGCATCCTTCTCCCCCCAAAACATATCAACAATGTCCATGTCTGAGCTCAAACTGCTGCCTGCTCTTCCCTTAATAGCCTGTCTTTTCTTGGCACCACAGATAACTTGACAAAAACTTGACAAATATGTTCAAATTTTTCTCCTTCACTTGAATTCTTATCTACTCCAAGGCCAGTTTCCTATAAGCTGTTTTCAATTCTTGGGTAGCCTTGAGTTCAACCCCTAAAACATCATACATAGTATGAGCTCTTTCGCCATTTTGTACAGCTGGTAAGTAGGCCAGGACCAGTGAGGGAAAGTATCTGTGGATAGCTAGGGTCTCTCCGTGAGCATTCTAGAACGTCCCAAGTGACTTCATTCTAATGAGACTTCTTGGCAGGGACGATGCTGCCTACTCCAAGCTGTGCCCAGAAATCATCTCCCTCTTTCATTTGCATCCCTTCTGTTGGCTGCAAGTTATGGTGGTTTGAATGAAGTGTCCCCCATAAATTCATGTGTTCTGAATGCTTGGTCCCCAGCTGGTGGCAATATGGGAGGTGGAGACTTGCTGGAAGAGGTGTATTGCTGGGGGTAACCTTGAGGCTTATTAGCCCCTCATTTGCCAGGGTTAGTCAGCTTTCTCTCCTGCTGCTGTTTTCTACCTGCTATGGTAAGGAGGTGAGATCCAACTTATGCTCATGCCTTGTTTCCCCTGCCAGCATGAAGCTTCCCCTTGAGACTGTAAACCCAAATTAAAAAAAAAACAAAACACATTTTCTCCCATCAGCTGCTTTTGGTCAAGTACTTTATCCCAGAAATAAGAAGGTAACTGCAACATAGCACTGATACCAGACGAGTGAAGTCATTGCTGTTAGAAACCTGACTGTGTATCTTTTGGCCTTTTGGAACTGATTTGTGGGAGGAATGTGGAAGGATTGAAACCTTGGCCTAAGGGATGCCTTACAGTGCTGTAAGCCAAGTTTGATGGGCCATGCTGGTCAGAGTTGAAAGACAAATGAAGAAAGAACTGTGGGGTGTGTAGGCTTTGTTTATGAAGGGAAGAAAGAAATTTGGCTCCACTGGGCTAGAAGCAGTTTTTATGAGGGGCTTGCTACAATCTGTCTGTGCCATGAGAACTTGAGAAGAGTTGAATTTAGAAGAAATGTACTTGTGTGAAAAGAAGGATATGGCGCAAAGAGAAATGGAGGGCAGGAGACAGCAGCCTCCTTCAGCTGCAACTGTTTGAGAGATGACCACTTTGAGACAGAGCCAGCTGTTATGCACTGGGACAACAGAAAGAATGCTGACTCTTAAAAGAAGAGAGCCTGGGGCTGAAGAGATGGCTTAGCAGATAAGGCACTTGCCTAGGAAGGCAAAGGACCCAGGTTCGATTCCTCAGGACCTACGTAAGCCAGATGCACAAGGTGGCACATGCTTCTGGAGTTCGTTTGCAGTGGCTGAATGCTCTGGCATGGCCATTCTCTTTCTCCCTCTATCTGCCTCTCTCTCTCTCAAATGAATAAAATAAAAATTAAAAAAGAAGAGAGCCTGACGGAAGGATGCTGAAGATGTTTTTCTGTTCTTCAGAGTCAGTGTTATATCACTCCCTCCTTGAATTAACAAATTAGGTAGCCTAGCTGGTATTGTGAAAGTGCAACAGTAACGGGTCATTAGATTTGCACTGCCGCTTTTGGAAATGGCCACTGGGTAATGCGAAGCAGAGTTGTTGGAGTCCCTGCAAAGAGGCTGGATGGAGCCATGAGGATGAACCATGGGTTGCAGTGGAGACACCAGACATTTTTGAGATACAAGTACTGTAGAATGGCTGCCAAGGAGATGGAGCTTTCCTTAGGCTGTGGGTGGTACAGCTAGAGGGGCAGAATTGGAACCCCAGAGACTTTGTTGTGGGTCTCAGATGAGCATGAAGGTGTAGGATTTGATATTTGTGCTGCTTGTTTTAGATCTTGTATTGGTTCAACCTTTTCTTGTTACACCATCTTTTGCAATGGGAATGTTTACTCTGTGCCATTGTGTGTTTTTGGTTTTACAGGCTCACAGTTAAGAAACCTTGGACTATGGAGATATTTAAACACTGTTGGGGTTGATAAAAACTATGGGAACTTTTATTTGCAAGCATTGAGGAGGGAGAGGAAGAGGAGGAAGAAACAGAGAGAAAGAGAGAGCAAGCATGGGCATGCCAGGGCCTCTTGCCACTGCAGATGAGCCCCAGACATATGTGCAACTTTGTGCATCTGGCTTTACGTGGGTACTGGGGAATCAAACCTAGGCTGCCAGGCTTTGCAAACAAGTACCTTTAATCATGAGCCCTCTCTCCAGCCCATATAGAAATTTCTAAAGTTGTGCTGAATGCATTGAATTTTAGACCACGGATGGTCATAAATTTGGGGGGCCAGGGGTGAAACGTGGTGGCTTGAACTCCTGTGTTTTGAATGCTTGGTCCCAGTTGGTGTCAGTTTGGGAGGTAGAGCCTTGCTTGAGGAGGTGTGTTTCTGTGGTTGGATTTTTGAGGTTGGTTAGTTCCTAGCTCACCAGTGTTAGTCAGCTCACTCTCCTGCTGCTGTTGTCCACCTGATGCTGGCCAGGAGGTGATGTCCAGCCACTGCTCATGCCATTTCTCCTGCCAGCATGAAGCTTCCCCTGGAGTCTGTAAGCCAAAATTTTAAAAAAGCAAATAACTTTCCTCCCATCAGTTGCTTTTGGCTTTTATCCTGGTAATGAGAAGGTAACTACAACACAAGGATCACTGAGAGTCTACAGATAGCACCATTCCCCCAGGGACTCTGTGGTACTCAGGAGGGCTGCTGAGATTGCAAAATGTACACATGTCTCGGAATAGAGTGAGTCATCTTGTATCGGTTCATCAGCTGGTGATTCAAGCAGTAAAGAAAGAGAAAAGCAGGTGACATTCCTCAGTCCTCTGGTTGTACTTTGCATGTCATAGTGCAGGAAGGTATTTCCTGAGCATACTCGAGGATGGACTTCCTTACCCTGGGGCTGAAATGTCATTGTCCACATTTCTAAATTTGGGTTTACAAGGTTCCTGAAAGTGCTACAGCCATTCTTTCTGTCTACTTCCTGTGCCTTGGAGATTGTGTCTATTATTATTTTTTTGTCCGAGGCTTCATTTCCCATCCATCCATCCATCCATCCATCCATCCATCCATCCATCCATCCAATACTCTGCCAGAATCTGTGCTGGACAATAGGACACAGTGTGAAACATGGCTTCTTCTCACACAGAATCTTGTCTCCGCTTTGCACACCACCTCTGTCTTCCAGACCCAGCTGATGTGCCCTCGTGTAGGCTCATGAGAGACAATAGTAGAGAGATTGACACTAAACAAATAATTGTTAAAATGTGTTATCAAGCCAGGCATGGTGGCACACACCTTTAATCCTAGCACTTGGGAGGCAGAGGTAGGAGGATTGCTGTGAGTTTGAGGCCATCCTGGGACTACATAGTTCATTCCAGGTCAGTTTGGGCTAGAGCAAGACCTTACCTCAAAAAAGCAAAATAATAATAATAATAAATAATAAGTGTTAACTATGAAATGGCTAAGTGCTATATAGGAGCACCAAGAAGAAATTAGAACGGGTCCTATTTTAGTACAGCTTTTGTGGAGATGATCTTTAAGATGAGACTTGAGGGATGTCATAAATGGATGTCAATATACATATAGTGGGAAATACTAAAAGCTAAGGCTAGGTATGGTGACACATGCCTGTCGTTCCAGCACTTGGGAAGTGGAGGCAGGCGGATCTGGAATTTAAGGTCATCCTCCACTACATAAGGAGTTTGAGGTTAGCTTGGGCTACACAGCAAAACCTTATCTCCAAAAACAAACACACACACCAACCCAAAAAAGCCAAGGCTCTGAGACAGAAAAGAAAATGTGTTCCAGAAAGATCAGCAAATGAAAGAGTTGCATGAAGGATGAAGTGAGGCGAGAGAGGAGAGAAGGAGACGCAGCTGTTTGTGTTCACGTATGTAAGGAAGTTAGGAAGAAGAGGCTTCTCCAGGGTCTACGGGGTATGGTCTGCGAGACTGCTCGGCTCTGAGGAAGATGGATTTGATGTACCTACAAGACAATGGAACACTCAGGAACGATTTCAGTCATCTGAGAGCCAGTGGTGCCTTGGTCTGTGATGTCACTGGATGGACACATGAGTGTGGAGCAAGAGCCCAGTGTGGTGGGCAAGGGGACTTTATGCCTGGCTCTCATGCTGCTGGCTTGAGGAGCTGTGTGATGGAGGTGTCAAGGATGAAGTTTCCAAGGCCATGGTCCAGTCTCGCCAGCCTTAGGCGTGTTACCTCTGAGAGCCACCAAGCAGGTCACAAGCTCGGAGAGATCATTGAGGCTGGTGTTCCGAAGAGCTGTGGGCTGAGAGCTGAGCTCACGGAGTGAGGCAGGACAGCTGGGATCATGTCTCATCCCAGGCCTGCAAGCTCTGCACTAAGGCCAAGGTCTTGGAAACAGATCAAGCACAGAGCTCAGGGCTGGGGTTCAGGGCCACCTTGCCAATCCGAGGGTGGGTGCCAGGATGCCCTCAGGCCCACGTGGTAGAGCTTCAGTAAGGTCTACCCATTCCTCTTTCTCTCCCCTACCACCTAGCCACACTACCTCCAGGACTCTGGGACTGCTTTCTGATACAATAATTGAAGATACTTCTGGGCTAAAAGGCAGGAAGGCCACCTCCACACAAAGCTAATACCTGAGCAAACCAGCTAATACCTGAGCAAAGCAACCAAGGACCCCCTCTCCTCTGTCCATGAAACCCTCTCCTGGGTCTTCCTTCCTCTGTTTTCAGTTCTCCAACTCCAGATGCATGCGATCCCCCTCCACCACACTCTTTATCCTCTCTCTCTCTCTCTCTCTCTTCTATGCTCCCCTTTCTCTCCCGTTCTCCCTTTCCCCCATTACAATGAAGTCTTAGATCCGATAAACTGTCCATCTCAGTCCTCCATTGTGAATCTCAAAGCCTAACATCGGGAGTGCTGGCAAATCATGACTCAGCTGGAGCAGGGGAATTTTCCCTTCTCTGGAGGGTTGGCCTTTCCGAGGATTGTTCTGAATTCCACGGATGATTCCTTGCTGTGCCCTGGAAACAGCTCCTCTTTATGTAAGCCCTCTCTGAGAGTGACAAACCCAGCAACAATGCTTCTGCTT
The DNA here is from genome assembly GCA_004027895.1 of Orientallactaga bullata. Classification (NCBI taxonomy): domain Eukaryota; kingdom Metazoa; phylum Chordata; class Mammalia; order Rodentia; family Dipodidae; genus Orientallactaga; species Orientallactaga bullata. The sequence continues at coordinate 18,496 of PVKW010022881.1, forward strand.
TCCCATGCAGCCCAGGCAGAGGGCACATCTCCCTGGCCTGGGTGGGTGGAGGGAGGTTGAGCTGAGGATGTGCCACAGGCCGAAGCCGGAAAATGGATGCAGGTGGCCGCTGAGTCATCAGCCTTTACCGGGTGGGGAAAGGGTGCACTCCGGTCTCCTGATGTTCCAGGCAGGAAGGGGACATTGGAAGAGGGAGGAGAATGACATTTCTGGGGTGGGGGTAGGAGAACACTACGTGCCTCTTTGGCTTCCAGGAGAAGAGATTCTTGTAGAGGGCTCTGAACTAACTCTCTCTGGGGCTGAGCTATCTGGAATGGAGTACTGACTTACCACAGAGTCCCAAGTTCCTGTGGCCACCATTCTCGGCTTTAGATGACACACTGGGGAGGTGAAGTCCTTTCTGATGGGCTCTTTGTCTTTGCTCCCTGGAACTTCTTTCTTCTTCAAGGACAAAGGTTCCTCCTCCTGACTGCTCCTAGTATACTTGATCTCTCTTTTGCTCTCTACTGTGTGGAATAAATGGTGGGTAGGGGACAGTAGTGTGGGCAGAAGCTGTAGAATGTTCCTGGGGGTGGGGGGTTGGCGGGGCAGAAAGCTGTTGAGAAGCTGAGATAGGAGGAGCACTATGAGTTCGAGGCCAGCCTGGAACACATAGTGAGACCCTGTCTTGTAAAAAGAGAAAAAGAAATAGTAAAAAGAAAGCAGCTGAGGAAGGGTGAACGAAGAAGCTCCCGTCCAATGATTGAGTGTGGGCTCCGAAGGCCCAGGCCCTCCTTGGAGCCACAAGATGTGGTTCTTAGAATCAAGGTGGAAGAGCACGTGGGGAAAGGAGGAAGAAGGGGCAGAAAGGGATAGCTGCTGGACACATCTGCTGGTAGAGTGTTGACGTGACAGTTGTTAAGAACACGATGGGAAAAGGTGACAGGAAGGTATAAGCAAGCATCAGCGCGGCCTGAGAGCACAGGCCTGCCACGCCAGCTGCTCGGGACACTGAGGCAGGAGGATGAAATGCTCAAGGCTGTCCTAGGCTGCAGAATAAGACTCAGCTTGTGGAGATGGCAATTGATACGTGACTTCTTAGGCCCTTTCTCCCTCCACTCCTCTCCTGCCCTTCTCCCACTCCAGTTTTTTTCACCTTGAGGTTAAAGCCAGTCCCACCTTTGAGGGTGAGGCCTTATAACTGGGGGGCAATAGAGGTGGAGCGTTCAGGCAGGGGCTTTTCCGGGCATATTGTGGCTAGAAGTGGAGGGTATTAAAATCATAGGACAGAAAGTCACTCTCTCCCTTTCCTTTCTCTGCCTGTTTCTTTTTAAGATTTTAAAAAAAATAATTATGGGAGGCTGGAGAGAGTGCTATGTGGTTAAGGTGCTGATCTGCAAAGCCTAATGGCCCAGGTTTGATTTCCCAGTACCCACATAAAGCCAGATGCACAGGGTGGCACATGTTTGTTTGTAGCGGCTGGAGGCCCTGGCATGCTCATTCTTTTTCTCTCTTCTCTCTGTCTCCTAGTGCTTGCAAATAAATAATAACTAAATAATGTGAACTTTACTGTATGAACATGTTGGCTATGGGCTCATATTCCCACCAGGTTATACTTTTCTCCACCTATTGCAGAGCTTTCTCTTACGGTTGTTGCTGGGGATCGAACCTGGGTCCTCTCACACGCTAAACTTCACTACCACTGAGCCGTGTCCCCGGTCCTCTTACGAGTCTTAGCGAGTTAGGACTCCTCCTCTGGACAAAAGCTCTCATGATTTCTTGTCTGCATTGGAGTAAAGGCCACAGGGCTTGCTGTGCTGCTTGGCCTGCCATGATGTGTCTGCTGTCCCTTCTCAATCAGTCCTAGCTACTCGAGCTTCCTGGCTGGTCTCTCACCATGTCAGCATGTCAGCCTTTGCTGGACCCTCCCTGGATATGCTCTGCTCACCTCTCACCTCCCCAGGCTTCTTTTCAAATGCAGTTTTGACAGAGGCCACCTCTGAACCCTCTTTCACTGACCACTCTGTGCCCCTTCCCATTCCCACGTTCAATTTCTCCTCATAGCTTTCTTTTAAAAAATGTTTTATTTATTTATTTATTTATTTATTTATTTATTTATTTATTTGAGAGAGAAAGAGGCAAATGGGGGGGGGGGAGGGAGAGAATGGGCACACCAGGGCCTCTAAGTCACTGCAAATGAATTTAGACACATAAGCCACCTTGTGCATCTGGCTTTACATAGGTACTGGGGAGTCAAACCTGGGTCCTTAGTCTTCGCAGGCAAATGCCTTAACTGCTAAGCCACTCTCCAGCCCTCTCTTAACACAGAATGTCATATCCATATCCATATCCATACACACACACACACACACACACATATATGTATCAACCCATTTCTTGCCCATCTCTACCGCTTGATGCAACTCTGTGCTGCATTCAGTGCCTCAAATGTTTGGCTCATGCCGGCATTCAATAAATATTTGTCTAGTGAGCGAGTATGTTACACATCTGAGGAGGATGGTGGTTTTGGGGACTTGGGAGCTTGTTATTGACATGTAACTCCACAGAGAATGTTTGTAACGTGCATCAACATTTTCTTTAAGTGAAATCCATTTCCTTATGCTGTTGTCTCATCTGGACAGGGACTCCCTCAGTACTGGGCTGTGAGCCAGGCTGTTTCTGGAAGGGTTGTAAAGAGCAGGATGCTCGAGCTGGCACCCTGGACCCTTGATATCCGAGAAGAGAGCGGCAGCACTCCCGTGACTTCCCGCAGCATCTCGCATGTTCTGTTCCCTTGGAGAGAAGCCTGGGCTGTACCCGTGTGCATGGATGAAGCAGAGGAAAGCAATGTATTAGTCAAGTTCTCTAGAGAAATAGAAACTAGTGGACACACACACGCACGCACACGCATGTGCACAGGTACACACTTATATTAGGTATCTAAATGACATAGAATATGTATGTCTCCTGTGGATTTTTTTTTACATTATTTATTTGTTTATGAGAGAGAGAGAGAGAGAGAGATTATGAATGAGAGCACCAGGGCCTCCTCCAGCTGCAAATAAACTCCAAATACCTGCACCACTTTGTGTGTCTGGCTTTATGTGGGTACTGGGAACTCAGACCTGGCATCAGGCTTTGCAAGCCAGCACCTTTAACCACTGAACCATCTCTTCAGCACTCTCCTGTGAATATTCACCCGCCACCCCCTGTGGATCTTTATAAAGCGAGACTTAGTTTAGAAAACTGGCTTGTGATTGTGGGGGCCAGCAGATCGGAAGTTTGCCGGACAAACTGGCAAGCTCAGTTTCTAGGTTACAATCTTGAAACCAAATTCCTTCTGCTCAAGAAAGTTTAGTCTTTGCTCTTAGGAGTTCAGCTGACTAGATGGAGCCCAGCCCACCACATGATGCTGTGTGATTTGCTTTTTCAAAAGTCTATCAACTGGATATCTACATGTAGAAGAAGGAAACCGAATTCTTATCTCTCACCATGCACAAAAATCAATTTTTTAAAAAATATTTTATTTATTTGCAAGGAGATAGAACGAGTGAGAGAAGAGAGAGAAAATGGGTGCACCAGGGCCTCTACTCATTGCAAATGAACTCCAGATACTTGTTCCACTTTATGCATCTGGCTTTAGGTGTGTACTGGGGAGATCAAACCTGGGTCATTAGACTTTGTAGGCAAATACTTTAACTGCTGAGTAATCTTTCCAGCAACCCAAATCCATTCTAAATGGATCAAAGACATTAATGTAAGAGCTGAAAGAAACTCTGAAACTGCTAGAAAAGAAGAAAAGGTAGGGAAAGTACACCAAGTTATAGACATAGGTAAGGACTTCTGTTGCACTTAGCTTCACTATTATGGCACAAAACACTCAACTAAAAGCAACTTGAGGGAGGAAAAGGTTTATTTTGGCTTACATACTCGACGGGAAGCTCCATGATGGCAGAGAAAATGTGACATGGGCAGAAGCTGTTCATCACCTCCTGGGCAACATCAGGAGGACAACAGGAACAGGAGAGTGTGCCAACCACTGGCAAGGGGACACTGGCTGTAACATCCATAAGCCCACCCCCAACAATACACCACCTCCAGGAGGCGCCAATTCCCAAATTGCCACCAGCTGAGGCTCTCACATTCAGAACACATGGGTGTATGGGGGACTTCTGAATCAAACCACCACAACTTTCTAAATTGGACTCTGGGAAATGAGACCAGTTGACAGATGGGACCTCATTAAATTAAAAGGCTTCTGCAGTCAAGGAAAGAGTGACTTGAGTGAAGAGACAGCCTACAGCATTGGGAAAAAAAAATCTTTGCCAGCTACACATCTGACAGGTGATTAATATCCAAAGTATACAAAGGACTCAAAATATCTGAACAGCAAGAAAACCAAATGACCCAGTCATAAAATGGGTTGTGGAACTGAACAGATAGTTCTCAAGAGAAGAAATACAAATGACCAATAAATATTTTTAAAAGTGTTCAACATCCTTAGCTATCAGGGAATTGCAAATTAAAACTATTTTGAGATTCCAGCTCGCCCTACTCACAACAATAGCTATCATCCAGGAAACAAATGCTGATGAGGCTGTGGGGAAAGGGAACCCTTATTCACTTTTGGTCCAGTGTAAATTGGTACAGGAAATCAGTGTGATAGCTGCTCAAAAAGCCAGAAGTAGGGGCTAGAGAGATGGCTTAGTGGTTAGGGCACTTGCCTGTGAAGCCTAAGGACTCATGTTTGACTCGCCAGGTCCTGCATAAGCCAGATGCATAAGGTGACAGCTGGAGGCCCTAGCATGCCATTTCTTTCTCTCTCTCTCTCTCTCTCGCTTGCTCTCTTTCACCTTCTCTCTCTCTCTGATAAGAGCAATTTTTAAAAAGATTAACAAAAACAGAAGTAGAACTACCATATGACCCAGATATTCCACTCCTGGGCATATCCCCATCCATGTTTATTGCTGCTCTATTCACAGTAGCAAGGAAAAGGAATCAGACTAGATGTCCATCGGCTGTTTAATGGGTAATGCTGATGCCGTGCAGATTCATAATGGAATGTTATTCAACTGTTTAAAAAGATGAAATTTTCAGGAAAATGAATGGAATTGGAACAAAAATATTGAGGCAATTCAGGCCCCCCAAAACAAACACTTCATGTTCTCTCTCATATGAGTGTGTGCAGAAGCCAGGACACTAGAAAGAGGTCCATGAGAAGGGCAAAAGGAAACTTTAAGTAGGCTGGAGAGATGTCTCACTGGTTAAAGGCTCTTGCTTGTAAAGCCTGATGGCCTGGGTTCGATTCCTCAGTACCCAGGTAAAGCCAGATGCACAAAGTGGTGCATGTGTCTGGAGTTTGTTTGCAGTGGCAAGAGGCCCTAGTGGGCCCATTCTCCTTTTCTCAATCTCTCTCTGTCTGTCTCTCTCACAAATAAAAATAGTCGTTTTTTTTTTTTTTTTAAAGAGGGGGCTGGAGAGATGGATGGTTTAGCACTTAAAGCACTTGCCTGAAAAGCCAAAGGACCTTGGTTCCATTCCCCAGAACCCACGTAAGCTAGATGCACAAGGTGGCACATGTGTCTAGAGTTTGTTTGTAGTGGCTGGAGGCCCTAGAGTGCCCTTTCCTCTCTGTCTGCCTCTTTCCCTTTCTCTGTCAAATAAATAAAAATAAAGTTAAAAAAAAGAGAGAGACTTTAGGGCTGGAGAGATGGCTTAGTGGTTAAAGTGCTTGCCTGCAAAGCCTAAGGACCCAGGTTCGATTCCCTAGTACCCACATAAGCCAGATGTACAAGGTGGCACACATTCCTGGAGTTTGTTTGCAGTGGCTGGAGGCCCTGGTGCATACCCATTCTCTCTATCTGCCTCTCTCTTTCTCTCTCTCTCTCAAATAGAAAGATAAATAAATATATTTTTAATAAAAAAGAGACTTTAAGGGAGAGAGCTACGTGATGCAAAAGTTGAAGGGGGAATGCTGTGGGTAAAGAAATTTAAGTGTGGATTGGAAGCAGAGATAGGGGATAGGAGGGGGAAGGGAGAAGGATCTACAAAAATGAAGTAGGGCGGGGTGAGGTGGTGCATGCCTTTAATCCCAGCACTCAGAAGGCAGAGGTAGGAGGATCGCCATGAGTTTGAGGCCACCCTGAGACGACATAGTGAATTCCAGGTCAGCCTGGGCTAGAGCACGAAAATGCCTTAAGGAAACCTGTGAGAACTTAAGTTCGCAGATACAGAAAAAATTAAAAGGAGCTACACTGTGGAAAGACTGTACAAGGTTAAATGACCCAACTTGGTGATCGTGGAGAGTTCAAATGTTGCAGTCCAGAGCCAAATATCTTGGGCTATTTTTGGTCCCGTTGAAAGCCAGTCATTGATCAACCTTGAGTCTGACCTCACATCCTTGGGTCTATCAAAACCTTTAAAATGTATTCTTAGCAAACCGCAAGTTTCTACCCACCCCAAAGCTGAGAATGCGAGCAGATAGCATCTGAGGCCTTTGACGAGAGTTTCCCCCACTTCCCTGGAACCTGCCTGTCTTCTGTCCCCACTAATGTGCTCGGTAAATACTTGGATTTCTGACTTGCTTAGTTCTCTACCTAATAAAATCTCACGTGACTGCTTCCACGGTGGGACATGGTATTCTGGGCACTCTGAATCTTATGTAGCTTCAGAATAAAATATCTCTTATTCCCTTTGTGCTAACAGCTGTGTTTCTGTGTTAACAACCTGCTACTTTGTAGGTTAATTAAAATTGTCAAAGAGGCCTACCGATCTAAATATTAATTATAATCTGAAAAATCCCCACCTTCATAGCAATATGTAGTCTGCTATCTGATCAAACAACTGGAGTCTGTACCCTAGCTTATAGAAGCAACTACCCCGGGGCCCCAGCCCGGCAATGACGTCATGCCTGGGAACAGTCGAAAGCTGCAGAAATGTCTCACTTCAGGTAGGGTCCTAGTGCAACCATCACATCAATCATGGGGACATCAGGAACAGCTAAGTGGGGGGGGGGTGACATGATTCTGGCTGACCCCTAATGTCGCCTCACCCCAAAGCCCATTCTCTCCTTAGGGACTGGAGGTCAGGAAGGCCATAGGGAAGACCGGGAGACAGATAGTGCCTGAAGGTCAGCCAGAAGTCAAGGGCAGGCTAGGTGGAAGTAGGGGTTCAGTAGGTCAGATGGAGGAGGTACTCCTAAGGAGAGTGGTCTGGGCTGTTCCCCTGTGGTGACCTTGCCCAGTGCCTCTGGACTTGACGTCTGTCCTTTGGGGCTGGAGCAGCGTTCACTTCTGCACATGATGGGCCCTGTAGCAAGTCTCCTGTCCTCCCGTGACCTCCCCACAGAGATGGTCACTTCCTTCCTCCGGGTTCTCACTGCCTCTGAGCTGGCCTCCTCAAAGCAGCTTCCAGGTGGGATTGAGGATGATGCATCCCCTCCACCAGATGGCTTCTTAGGGACAGCCTTGGCCCTTTCCTCTTCTTGGGCTCCTTTGAGCCTGGCCCAGCTTGTCCCACATCCCTCTGGTGTTGGATAATCAGTACTGAATGGAGCACTCCTGCCAGGGGCTTACAAAGGAGCCATCTCAAGGCTTGAGGTGCATTGAACACCTGAAGAGAGCGTGGGGGAGGTGGAAGGCTGTATGTCTCCTGTCCTCTGCTATTTTCTTTCTTTATTGGATAACTTTAAAAAATATTTTATTTTTATTTATTTAGTTATTTGAGAGAGAGAGAGAGAAAGATAGAATGGCACATCGGGGCCTCTAGCCACAACAAACGAACTCCAGATGCATGCACCACCGTGTGCATCTGGCTTGCGTGGATACTGGGGAATCAAACCTGGGTCCTTAGGCTCCACAGGCAAGTGCCTTAGCCGCTAAGCCATCTCTCCAGCCCTTTATTGGATAAATACAAAGTGTACATACAGGAATGTCCAACCTACAGCCTGTGGACCACAAGCCTTCCAGAATAACTAGGAATGCAGCTCAACACATTGGAACATGCCCACAGCATGTTGAAATGTCAAAAGATTGGACACCCCTGGGCCATACAGCGTGATGTTTAGTATTTATTTATGTAATCTACTTTCTTTTAAGTTTTATTTATTTGAGAGTCAGAGAGAGAGAGAGACAGAGAGAATGGGCATGCCAGGGCCTTCAGCCACTGCAAACGAACTCCAGATGCATGTGCCACCTTGTGCATCTGGCTTACTTGGGTCCTGTGGAATTGAACCTGGATCCTTTGGCTTTGCAGGCAAACGCCTTAACCACTAAGCCATCTCTCCAGCCTGTAATCAACTTTTTGTATGTATGTATGTATGAATGATATTCGCAGATTCATGCATGCATGGACACACATGGGTGTGTGCACATGCAATATGTGTGCACACGTATGTGGAGGCTAGGGGACAACCTTGGATGTCATCATCAGGAATGCTGGCCACCTCCTGTGAGATGGTCTCTCATTGGCCTGAAGCTCACTAATTAGAATACACTGGTTATCCAGCAAGCTCCTGAGGTCCTCGCGTCTCCACGTCCCCGGCACTGGGGCAGCAGCTCTGCACTACCCTGCTTGACATTTACATAGGTCCTCATGCATACAAGGCCAATGCTACTGTCTGAGCCATCTTTCCACCCCATGCTTATATATCCATATCAGACATACCTATCAGCACACACGGTTTACATATCCATCAGGTAATTAACAGATTCATCATGTCATTGTTTTCTTTGCCTCACTTTCCTTCCTTCTCTTCCTCTATGTAGAGTCTTGCTCTAGCCCAAGCTGACCTGGAACTCACTATGTCATCTCAGGCTGGCCTTGAACTCATGGCGATCCTCCCACCTCTGCCTCCCGAGTGCTGGAATTCAAGGCATGAGCCACCACGCCCGGCTCTCTCTCTCTCTCTTTTTTCTGATAAGTGTAATACATACATTCTACTTCTTAGCAAATTTCCAGTATACGAGACTGTTATAATTATCATTATTGGTATGTGTGTGTGCATGCATGTATATGTGTGTGTTTGTGTATGTGTGGGTGCACTTGTGTGTGGGTGTGCATGCATGAGGAGGCCAGAAGTTGACACTGAGTGTCTTTCTTCAGTCACTTTCTGCTTTATTTTTTGAGACAAGATTTCTCACCAAATCTAGAGATCAACTATTTGAGTAGACTAGCTAGCCAGTGAGACCCAGGGATTCCCTGTCTCCGTCTCCCCAGCACTGGGATCACTGGTGCATATCACCATGCCCAGCATTTTATGCGGGTTCTGAGGAGTCAAAATCAGGCTCTCATGTTTGCATGCCAAGCACTCGACCAATCACACCATCTCCAAAGCCCCAGTGTACAAGACTACTAACTACAGCTCTCACACTGTCCATTAAATTACCCTCCACGCCTCCTAGAGAGCTACAATTTCATACCTGTTGAGCTACATCTCCTTAACCATATCCCCACTCACTATTCATCTGCATGTTCAATTAAAAATATTTATTGAGCTGGAGAGATGGCTTAGCGATTAAGCACTTGCCTGTGAAGCCTAAGGAGCCCGGTTCGAGGCTCGATTCCCCAGTAAGCCAGATGCACAAGGTGGAGTATGCATCTGGAGTTTGTTTGCAGTGGCTGGAGGCCCTGGTGCGCCCATTCTCTCTCTCTCTCTCTGTTGCTCTCAAATAAGTAAAAATAAAAAATAAAATAAAAAAATATTTATTTAAGTTCGAGGCCACCCTGAGACTACATAGTGATTTCCAGGTCAGCCTGAGCTAGAGTGAGATCCTACCTTGAAAAACAACAAAAGAATTATTTATTTACAAGCAGAGAGAGAGAAGAGAGAAAGATAGAAAGAATGGGCATGCCAGCACCTCTAGCTACATCAAAGAAACTCCAGATGCATGCACCACTTTGTGCATCTGGCTTTATGTGAGTACTGGGGAATTGAACTGGGGTCACTAAGATTTGCAGGCGAGTGCCTTAACCACTAAACCATCTCTCCAGACCCATTTGAAACAATAATTAATTAATTTATTTATTTGAGAGAGAAAGAGGCAGACAGGAGGGGGAGGGAGAGGAAAGGAAGGAAAGGGAGGGAGAGAATGGGCATGCCAGGGCCACCAGCCACTGCAAATGAACTGCAGACACATGCACCACCTTGTGCATCTGACTTATATGGGTCCTGGAGCATTGAATCTGGGTCCTTTGGATTTGCAGGCAAGTACTTTAACTGCTAAGCCATCTCTCCAGGCCCCCAGATGCATTTAAAAAAAAATGATTCTATATGTAAGAGAACATGTGACATTGTTTTTCAGTGTCTGGCTTATTTCACTTATCAGAATTGTTTTCTAAGCTCATGTTGTCTCAAATGGCAAACTCTTCTTTAAAGGCCAACTAGTATTCCACCGTGTGCACACACCACATTTTCTTTCTCCAGTCACCTGTGACTAAAGCTGCTCCCCGCTTTGGCTACTGTGAATAACGTGGCGAGCATGGCAGGATAGGTGTCCGTATGAGGCTGGGATTTCATTTCCTTTGGGTACAGTTCAGCCCGATGGTAGCTCCTGTTGTGATTTTTGGAGGCACCTCCATATTGTGTTCCATAATAACTGTACCAATTTGCACCCCTACCAACAGCAGGCAAGGGTTCTCTTTTTTACACATATTTGATGACACTTGTTAGCTTTTGTTCTTTAGACAACTGGCACCCTAGTGGGGTGAGTTGGTACCCTCCTGTGGTTTTCATTCTCCTTTCTCCGGAGAGTAATGACAGTAAGTCCTTTTTTATGTGCCTGTTGGCCATTTGTAAGTCCTCTCTCTCTCTCTTCTTTCTTTCCTAATAGGAAGTTCCAAACCAGTAAGGGGCAGCAGACCTGTCCAGACACCTTCCTCATCACATTCAAGCAGGAGTTGACTGACCTCCATTGTGGGCAGGGAAGCTGCAGGGACGATGGCTCATCTATGAGCTTCAGGAGGAAACAGTGGCCCGAGGGACAGGGACCCGGACTGCCTTTGAAGACCTCAGTGTTGCGGTGGGAAAAGCGACCCATGGAAGCAAGGGGAGCTCTTGGCAATCAGCAGATACATAGACGGTTGTACCCATTCCTGCTCGCGTGGTCTAGAGCTAGTCACAAGTGTCTCCACATCTATAAAACAGGGACAGTGACAGGATCAGTTGTGAAAATATTCTGAAAAGAGTTTTCACATCTGTCTTTGATAGACACTGGCTGTTCCTCGGACCAAAGAGTCCTGGTCTCCAGCGCAATTTGTCTTCTCTCTCTCTGTCATTCTTTCCTTCTTTCTTTCTTTTTTTAAAAACTTTTTATTATTTGAGAGAGACAGAGACAGAGAGGAAGAGGCAAAGAGAAAGAATGGACACACCAGTGGTCCCTCAGCTGCTGTGAACAAACTCCAGATGCGTGCGCCCCCTTGTGGGCAAGTGCAGCATTGCGTGCTTGTATCACTTTTGTATCTGGCTAAACGTGGGACCTGGAGATCTATCTAATGGGCTTTCTTAGGCTTGGCAGGCAGGCACCTTCACTGCTAAGCCATCTCTCCACCCCCTTCTTTCTTTTTAAATCTAGTTTAATAATCTTAATCTAGTTTCAGGATCCAAATGGCCTCTCTCCCTTCCTCGTGCATCCTAGCCCTGCTCTCTTAATTCATCTCTGTGCCTGACATGAAACACCAGGTTCAGCAGGAGCCCTGCCAAGGCCATTGGAGATGAGAGGCAACAGTCCCTGTTGCTCCATCTCACCTACCCTGGGCTCTGAGCTTTGTCAGGAGGCTGAGCTCAGGGCTGGATCTCTCTTCCTCTCCTCTACCTCGTTCTCAGAAAACTTGTGTCACCCAAATTCCCCAGTCTCAACTCCAGGCACCACCATGAGCCTTCCTGAGATTCCCCAGGTGCTGGTTCTGTCCGAGTGTGTCAGCTTTTCTAATCCCCAGACCGCTGTTTTTGCTCCAAGTTCAAGTCTACCTCTGCTGCCAAGTGGAGTCACGGCTGGTCTCCAGGGTTCCCAGAGAACCCTGCTGAGATGATGGGCTTATTCCTGGGCCCAGGATGGCCATGAGCAGAATAGAGTTGGGTCCTATGCCTGCCACTTGCTTGCTCTGTGGTGTGGGCAAAGTCACTTTGGATCTCTGGGCTTTTGCTACTTGTTTGGTTATTCATCCATCCAGTCACCCACCACCCAGCACACCCTTTGATGACTTTGCATCTTGTATAAGACAAAACCTTGGACCCTCCGCATAGCACTTACAGCCTCCACAGTCAAAGCCATCTGGGAGCACTCTGGATGACAAGTTTGTTTCTCAAATGGCTGTCATTCCTGACCTCTGCCTTCCCAGTTCTTCACACACAGCACCCCAGAGCCCCAGGTGATGTCCCCTGTCCGCAAGCTGGCAGAGACACAATCAGGACAGCCCAGGACAGAGAGGCTCTCTCCTGGGACGTCTTGGAAGTTCAGTCTGCCTGTGCCAAAAGGTGCTGCGACTTGGGAAGGAGGTCTTTCAGTGCCTGAGTTCAGGTCTAACCTTGGGGACAGAGGAGCTGGCACCGGGAAGCAGGTGACAGTAAGATCCAAGAAGGCCATCAAGGACCACAAGGTTCAATGGGGAGGCCCTAAGTGGACAGTTAGGGACAGAAGGCAAGACTGTGGACAAAGAATTCTGTGGAAGCTGAGAGCAGGAGAGACCTGGAAGAGACCATGGGTGGGAAGGTTAGCCTTGCAAATGGGCACTGGCGGCTGCTTGGTTCCCAGACCTCAGGAGAAAAGAGTGTGTACTGGCTGTCTTGGAACCATGTCTTGCTCTAGTCCATGGCTGTGGTGATGAGTTCAAGGACTGCAGATGCTCCAACAGTGGCCTCTGCCAGGCGTGGTGGAGCACGCCTTTAATCCCAGCACTCAGGAGGCAGAGATAGGGGGATCACCATGAGTTCAAGGCCAGACTGAGACTACATAGTGAGTTCCAGGTCAAAACAAAACAAAACAAAACAAACAAACAAACAAACAACAACCCCAGTGGCCTCTCACAGAGAGTGGCAAGACTTGAGCATCAGACTTGTGTCTGGCTTACGTGGGTCCTAGAGAATTGAACCAGGGTCCTTTGGGTTTGCAGGCAAATGCCTTAACCACTAAGCCATCCCTCCAGTCCTGTTTTCCTTAACGGAAGCCAATAGGGAGGAAAGTCATCTGTAGAGCCTGGTATGCAACAGTCTTCCCTGAAGCTAGCTTCTTTTTAAAAAATTTTTATTTATTTAAGAGAGGTAAAGAAGCAGAGAGAGAGAGGGAGAGAGAGAGAGAGAGAATGGGTGCACCAGGGCTTCTAGCCACTGTAAATGAACTCCAGATGCATGCGCCACTTTGTGCATCTGGCTTATGTGGGTCCTGGGGAATCGAACCGAGGTCCTTTGGCTTTGCATGCAAGCATCTTAACCGCTAAGCCATCTCTCCAGTCCGGTTTTTAGCTTCTTGAGCCCTTGTTTCTGCATAACCCAATTCAAATTAGTTTCAATGACGTGTATACAGAAGACTCCTACGTGATACAGAAGCCAGGATAAGGTTCATCTCCAGGAAGACCAATGTGTGATAGGGGAACGACCCCTCCAGAGCTCATCTGTCCTCAGTCGCACAGCAGCTCACAGGTTTTTACCTGTTGACGACGGCTTTCTGTGATGGCTCTGGGCCCATGGATTCTGACATCAGCAGCCCAGGATCCCAGACACTGCTCCATGACTCTTAGTGAAGTGTGACAGGGCTTGTCCTCCTGGACACCAGTGCACCTGTCCAGGTCAGAGATATTTCTGACCAGAAAGAGACTGGAGTGATTGCTGCCAGCCCTGTAGCCCAAGGTAAATCTGCTCCCTCAGTGCAGGGAAAAGGGATTAGACAGACACCAAGATGAGGACGTGGCGAACGCTCCCCAGAAGAGGGGTGCTTCTGAAAGTGCCTCTCAGAAGCAAAGGCTGGGAGAGGAATTCTGGGTTCCCCTGATGTCTGTCGTTGCCATGATTCGACACCACCCTGAGACTACATGCCGCTTCTGCATGTTAGAACCTCTGGTGGCACTTTCCCCAAATGCATTTGTGGCCCTCTACCTGGGAGAGGGCTAGGGAGTCCGGGCCCTTCAGTCTGCAGGATGAGGATGAGGCAGAGAGCCGGTCACCACGACATTCTGTGTAGAATCTCAGTTTGCTTGGTTTGTATTCAGGTAGACTCCAAATGATCTCAGAGGGTCTACAGCTCTGATTTCAGATGCAAATCCAGTTTTCTAGGCTGCACGAGTCATCCTCGGGTTTGATACCTTCCAATTGCCATATGTTTTCATAGTAACTCAGCATGGGTACCGTGAGCCTGATTCTTTCTTCTCTTTTGGTGGCCAGTCATTCGCTGTGGCTGCCGGGCAAAAGGTGTGGTCTCTCTCAGCCTACGCAAGAGGGTGTAGAAATGTTCACGGTCAGATGGGCCATTTCCTCTTGATGTGGTAAGGGGACTCCACACTCCCTGGACATTTGGTACCTAGAGTTTGTCTTTTATTATTGTTGTTTGTGTGTATGTATGTGGACACACATGTGTATGTGTGTGCATGTGTGTGCATGTGTGTGGAGGCCAGGGGTTGACACTAGATGGGTTTTTGCAATCGCTCTCCACTTTATTTGCTGAAGCAGTGTCTCTCATATGAACCAGAGTTCGCTGATTTGGCTAGACGAACTAACCAGCTTTCTCTAGAGGCCCGCTGTCTCTCTCTCCTTGAGTGCTAGCATTATAGGTGGGCCGCCGCACCTGACCAGCATGGATGGTGAGGAGGATATGAACTCAGGTCCTCATGCTTGTAAAGTGAGGACTCCCCAGCCTGTTTGTCTTTTTAAAAAGTATTTTTAATATTTAATTAATTTATTTATTTGAGAGAAAGAGGGAGGGAAAGAAAGAGAGAGAGAGAATGCACGCACCAGGGCCTCCAGCCACTGCAAACGAACTCCAGACACATGTAACACCTTGTGCCTTGTGCATCTGGCTTAAGTGGGTTCTGGAGAATCAAACCTGGGTCCTTTGGCTTTGCAGGCAAGTGCCTTAACCACTAAGTCATCTCTCCAGCCCTGTCTTTTTTTTTTTTTTTTTTTGAGTTTTTTGAGGTAGGGTCTCACTCTAGCTCAGGCTGACCTGGAATTCACTACGTAGTCTCAGGGTGGCCTCGAACTCATGGCGATCCTCCTACCTCTGCCTCCCGAGAGCTGGGATTAAAGGCGTGCGCCACCACGCCCGGCGTGTTGGACTTTCTTGATTAATCTAAGTGTCCACTTCACTGGTTTTGTTGTTGCTGTTGCTGTTGTTTTTTTTTTCTTAATATTTTTCTGCTAATTCTATAAGTTTTTTTTTTTTTTTTTTTTTTT
>PVKW010022882.1:0-33865 GCA_004027895.1 Orientallactaga bullata
CCAAAGCCTATGTGAGTTTTAAGGCACCTGGAAGGATGAGGACAGGAGAGCCCGAGGGCGCCCTCTACTGACTGTTCTAATTTCTCTGTGAGCAAAACATCTGAAGAGAGTTAGGATAAAGGAAGGAGGCTTATCAGAGATCCCAAGACAGGGAAGTCCCAGGCGGCAGGAAGGTTTTCCTGAAGCTAGTGATTATAACAGAGATAGCACGACTTTGGCTTTGCAGTGGTGTTCCGATAAGAGAGACTGATTCAGAAGATCAAAGTTTCTGTCAGGCATGGTAGGCGAGGGGGTAGCTACACGACCCCAACACTTTTGAGCCTAAGATTCTACATCTGTCAGGAAATTATCAATATCTACCCATCTTAAGTGTTGCAACGCTTAAATGAGTAAATGTGTCAGGAACTCAGAATGGTACCTGGCTTGGGTAAGTACGTAGTAGGTGTTACAGTTAGCTTGTCATTACTGGTAAAAAGCACCTGACCAAGAGCAGCTTTGGCTTACAGAAGCTCCCATGATGGCAAGAGAAAATGATGGCATGAGCAGAGGGTGGACATCACCTCCTGGCCAACATCAGGTGGACAACAGCAACAGGAGAGTGTGCCAAACATTGGCAAGAGGACCCTGGCTATAACACCTGTAAGCCTGCCCCCAACAATACACTGCCTCCAGGATGCTCCAAGTACCAAATTGCCACCAGCTGCAAACCTAGCATTCACGAAATAAATTTATGGGAGACACCTGATTCAAACCTCCACAGTAGGCATTACCTATTTTATCATGTTCTCCCTGAAGCACAACATCAACACAGTGTTTCCTTATCTAGTAAGTTAGTGTTGGCCTTGGAGTGAGGGAGAAAGAATTTATTTACCATTGCAATTACATTAAATAAGGAGCAAGAGCTGGGCGTGGTGGCGCAAGCCTTTAATCCCAGCACTCAGGAGGCTGAGGTAGGAGGATCACTGTAAGTTCAAGGCCACCCTGAGACTATATAGTGAATTCCAGGTCAGCCTGGGCTAGAGTGAGACACTACCTCGAAAAACAAAAACAAAAACAATAAATAAATAAATAAATAAATAAATAAATAAATAAATAAGTAAATAAATGAATAAGGAACAAAAAAGATTAGGAAGTCAAACACAAGAAAATAAAGGGCTGGAGACATGGCTTAGTGGTTAAGGCACTTGCCTGTAAAGCCTAAGGAGCCAGGTTTGACTCCCTAGTACCATGTAAGCCAGATGCATAAGGTGGCACATGCATCTGGAGTTCACTTGCAGTAGCTAGTGGCTAGAGGCCCTGGCATGCCCATTCCCACTCCCCTCCCCAAATAAATAAATGAAATATATATAGAGAAAGAAAATAAAGGGAGCAGATGAGGCCAAGTAGGCCAAGTAATTTGGATTGTGTGGTTACAGGGATTCTGAGCTTTAAAAGTGAGATACATATACATACATACATACATACATACATATATATATATATAATGTTTAGAGAGACTGAGAGAGAGAGACAGAGACAGAGACAGAGAATGGGCACACCAGCGGCCTCTCAGCCACTGTGAGCAAACTCCAGATGTATACGCCCCCTTGTGGGCAAATGCGACATTTCACCCTGCATCACTTTATGTCTGGCTAAACGTGGGACCTGGAGAATCAAATGGGCATCCTTAGGCTTGGCAGGCAGGTGCCTTAACTGCTAAGCCATCTCTCCAGCCCCCATATGATTTTTTAAAAACAAGGTCAGTGGGTTGGAGAGATGGCTTGGCGGTTAAAGGCACTTGCTTGCAAAGCTTGCCAGCTCAGTTTTGATTCCCCAGTATGCACGTGAAGGCAGATGCACAAAATCGTGCATGTATTTGGAGTTTGTCTGTAGCAGCAAAAGGCCTGGTGCATCCATTCTCTCTTTGTCTCATAAATAAATAAATATTTTTAAAAATGAGATCAACAACCATTTTTTATACATAGGAAATTTTTACCAAGAAAATATAAGAACATGCATCTCATTACAAGTAAGATATCACAAAAACATAATTCACATGATTACCAAGTTTTTGTACCAGTCCTTGGATCCATCTGCAAGTCAATGTAGATGCATACTCTATACAAAGCATTCTCCTTAAACTAGTATTCCCAGAAAGTGATCACGCAAGACTAGGTAGTCCATCATGTCACACCTTGAACACAAAGGGGAGAGAGGCTAGGCAGCGAGTTGCAATGTGTGGCTTCTTTATGTCAGTGACTAATGCTTGGGATGTTATCTGAGGGAACACAAAACAGCAACTGAAAAAGCATGGCTTTACTTTCTGTTAATTTTAAAGCTCATTAGGCAAGATATAATAAAACACTAGGTATAAATTCTATCAAATATTTAGCTAAAATGGGCCTCTAGAAATTCCTTATTCCACAAATATATTACTTCCCAACTGTTCTCCCTTCTTAGGGGAAGTTGCATGTGCATATAAAACAGTAGGTATCACACAAGGAATAGGATACAGTTCTCGGTCCCATCCCGGTGGTTCTTCCTGGTACAGCTGACTTTGGAGAGATCACGAAACAGTCTCTCCTCTGAAAAATGTGGATGTACAACTTGAAGCCTATTAACAGTTATCAAATATAAGCTTTGCATCAAGCCCGGAGTGAACCTAGACGTGGTGACCAGCCACCACCTCTGTCCTCCAGAGGGGCATGTCAGGATGAAGAGTGAAGGCGTGCATGGAAGTGTTCTGTCAGGTCAGCTGAGCCCAATGCTGAGCTGTTCTCCGCATTGCTAGTAGTGAAAGAACCTGAGTGTTGACTGTGTCTGTTCATGACATCAGAGCCAATGGGTTATCTTACCTTAAGATGAGGCTTGGGAAAGGAAGTAATAGTACAAATCAAGGCTTAACTTAAAAAAAAAAAAAACAGTAGGTATCACTTAGAATTTACCTTACAGATGCATGCTGACTGGTGTAGATTCACAAAATGAATAATGTTTAAGTGCTACCAAAGTTGATTTGCACAAACGTGATAGCAGTTGGTAATTCTATGAATATTACCAAATCAAAAGATTTTAGTGAATTGGCTATGGAGAATCTTTGGTGTAATCTATCACATTCAAAACAAAATCTGGGTGTGGTGGTGCACATCTTTAGTCCCAGCACTCTGGAGCTGAGGTAGGAGATTCTCTGTGAGTTTGAGGCCAGTCTGGGGCTACAGAGTGAGTTCCAAGTTGTCCTAGGCTAGAATGAGAACCCATGTCGAACCCCCCATCAAAAAAAAAAATGGGCTGGAGAGATGGCTTAGTGGATAAGGCGCCTGCCTGCGAAGCCTAAGAACCCTGGTTCCAGTCTCCAGGTCCCACGTTTAGCCAGATGCAAAGTGATGCAAGGGTGCAATGCTGCACGTGCCCACAAGGGGGCGCACACATCTGAAATTCTTTCACCGCTGAGAGGCTGCTGGCACGCCCATTCTCTCTCTCTGCCTCTCCCTCTCTCTCTGTCTTTCTCCAAAATCAAAACAAAACAAAAAAACCCCACAACTGGCCGGGCGTGGTGGTACACCCCTTTAATCCCAGCAGAGGCAGAGGTAGGAGGACTGCCATGAGTTCGAGGCCACCCTGAGCCTACATAGTGAATTCCAGGTCAGCCTGGGCCAGAGTGAGAATCTACCTCAAAAAACAAAACAAAACAAAACAACAACAACAACAACAAAACCCACAACTTATTTTATATACATATATACACTCAATACTCAACAGTTAAGAGGTTTGCATCATATTTGAACTGTAAATAAAATAAAAATCAAATGAACCAGCAAAATGCATTACAGAGGACTCAAAACCAATCATGTAAGAACTGGTGAAAAACTTTCACCTCAAACAATTCTTAAAGACTCAGGTAAAACTGCCTAGATGCCCTTCTTCACTGAGAGGGGTCTGAGTTAAAAGACCCTGTTCCCACACTATGAGCTGTGTGACAAGTCATTTAACCCCTTTATGTCTTCTCCCTCATCAGAAACAGAGCTATTGGGATGCAAGATGCCTGGACCACCTGGCACAGAGCAGATGCCACCCACACTATTTATACTATCATATCTTGCCAACAGTTTATGCCAAGTACATTGGTAATAATTTAGTTAGTGCATCGGAAGCCCCAACTTGCTAGAACCTATGCAGTTAGGAAAGGGAATTTATTTTTTTTCTAGAACAAAAAGGAAGGAAAAGATTATTCCAGCACTCGGAAGGCTAAGATAGCAGGGTTAACAACAACAACAAAAATCAGCCAGGCATACTGGCGCACACCTTTAATTCCAGCACTCGGGAGGCAGAGGTAGGAGGATCGTCATGAGTTCAAGGCTACCCTGAGACTACAGAGTGAATTCCAGGTCAGTCTGGACTAGAGACCCAACCTCATTAAAAAAAAAATCCGTAAGATTAAACAGTCCGCTTTTTAGCAAAGTTCTGCTTACCCACATATACTTATTGGATATATAGCTTAGTCAACTGAACTAGGAACACATTTCTTTATTGACTTCTTTTTGAGAGGCACAGTTTTATCTAAGAAAGGGAAAGAACTGCTTTGAAATCTAAGCGCTACATTAAATAACTAAGTAAGCCAGTACTTTAAGGAACAAGATCAGAGAATTACACAAGCCATGCTCTCCTTAGGACCCTATGAATTTACTGCAATTTGAGAAAAAGCAGGCCTTTTCCAGGCTATATTACAATCTGAAGAAGTTTTCTGTAGCTGAATTATCTAGAATATTTATACTGTTACTTTAGCTCATTCATAGAGGGCTTTAGCTGCTTTTTTTTTTTTTTTTTCATTTTGGTTTTTTGAGGTAGTGTTTCACTCTAGCTCAGGCTGACTTGAAACTCACTCTGTAGTCTCAGGATGGTCTTGAACTCATGGTGATCCTCCCACCCCTGCCTCCCAAGTGCTGGGATTAAAGGCGTGCGTCACCACATCTGGCTAGCTGCTTATTTTTTGGCAGGGTCTTATGTAGTCCAGGCTGGCCTTGATCTTGCTTTTATAGTCTAGGCTGGTTCTGAACTCTGGCTCCTCCCGCATTTACCTTCCAAGTGCTGAACTAGCTAGAGCTGCATTCTGATTCTGACTGGGGTTGATGGCGGGAACGTGCCATGTCCAACAGTCACCAAGTGTCTGCCTCTGAATGGAAATAAACACCAGTGTCATTCCATTCCTCAGAGCTTCTCTATAAAAAGAACTCCAGCCCAGAGCCCTGAGATTTCAATTCATGTTCTCAAATATTAGGGATGCTCGCAGGACTTATTCACTTAGGTGATCTCAACAGAACGCTAAAGCTAGAATGTGAAAATGACCCTTGACGGATACCAAATGAGTTGGAAAAACAAAAAAAAAAAGTTCAAAACTACAAGAACATTTGGATGTACTTTTTCTAAAGGCAAGGCTTTCTCTACAACTGCCACCCTCCAACCCTCCTCACTCTGTTATCAAAGAGCAATGTCTGATGTGTGACATGTCATGTCACTCCTGCAAAAACCCAGAAAGCCCCTCCCAGAAGCTGGCAATTTACAGAATAAAGGATAGGCAGGTCCTTTCATTGAAGAATTAAGAAATAGAACCCTCCCGCCCCGCAAATACCCATTTGACAGCTACTAGTTTACAAACATAAACTAGTTATTAGATTTTACTTACATGAGCTAGAAATCTATAATATAGAATCAAACAGTATTCTAGATTATATGTCTTCAGAAAAATTCTGTCTCAAGTTTTTTTTTTGTTTATTTTATTTATTTGAGAGCGACAGCGAGGAGAGAGAGAAAGAGAGAGAGAGAGAGAATGGGTGCACCAGGGCCTCCAGTCACTGCAGACGAACTCCAGATGCATGCACCACCTTGTGCATCTGGCTTACGTGGGTACTGGGGAATCAAGCCTTGAACCAGGGTCCTTAGGCTTCATTGGCAAGCGCTTAACTGCTAAGCCATCTCTCCAGCCCCTCAAGTTTTTTTTTTTTTTTTTTTTTTTTTTTTTTTTAATGAACATCCTGTAACAAACAAAACCTAGAGGAAAGCCATTCTGTGTAACACACCATCTCAATTGACCCTTTTCATATAGCTGAAGCACACAGTAAACGGGCACTTAACTTCTAGAATGCAGTGCCTGGAAGCCAGGCTCTCAGCCCTGTTCTCTGTACCAACATGGGCACCACCTGGGAGATTGTTAGAAAGGCACCATCTCAGATCTGAGGCTGGCTCCACAGAAGGAACACCTGCCTGCTACTGTAAACCTGGTCACAGAGCCTATGGACAGGGAGGTCTGTGGCCCTGGGGATGGAGACTCACAATCTCAGCTCCACCCTGAGCCCCTGCATCAGCTAGCTTCAGCAGCAGCATGGCCTGGCCTTCAGGTGATGCTGACCTCCCCATTAAGGCAGGGATAGTGGGGGCAAAAGTAAAAAAAATAAAAACAAAAAACAGGTGCATCAGGATCCTCTGGGGGCCTATTGACTATGTACCTGCTAGGGCTCTGTTCTAGGGCTCCCCAGGGTCTGGAGGCAGGGGGAGCAGAGGCACCTCTATTTAAAAGAAGGCTCACAGTGAGAGATTCTGAGGCAACTTCCTGGTTAAGAATCCATCCTCAAAATCTTTTAAAAGCTTTCCCTTGTCCTGGAGAGGTAGCCTAGTGGTTAAGGTGCTTGTCTGCAAAGCCAGCACCCACGTGAGCCAGATGCACAAGAACTCACAGCGATCCCCCTACCTCAGCCCCCTTAGTGCTGGGATTAAAGGTGTCTGCCACAATGCCTGGCTTTTATTCTGTTTTGGGTTTTTGAAGTAGGGTCTTGCTCTAGCCCAGGCTGACTGGGAATTTATTCTGTATTCTCAGGGTGGCCTTGAACTCATGGTGATTCTCCTGCCCCAGGCTCCCAAGTGCTGGGATTACCCCGCCTCTTTTAAAATTTTTATTTATTTGCATGTGTGTGTGTACAGGAGTACACTAGGGTCTCTTGCTACTGCAAACAAATGCCTGTTTGGCTTTATGTGGGTAGCTGGAGAATTGAACCCAGGCTGAATGGAATCTAGGTTGGTAGGCTCTGCAAGTAAGTGCCTTTAACTAATGAGCCATTTCTCCAGCACCCACAGCCCACAGCTTCTAAGTTTTTACTTGTAATGTTAAATTAAAATTTGGTAGAGGATATTTGCTGATGACAAAAGCAACATGAAAAAATAAAGCTTTCATTTTATTTTGTGTTTTGAGACGGGGCCACACTATGTAGCCCAAGCTGGCCTTGAACTTGAGGTCCTCTTGCCCGAGCCTCTTAAGTGTTAGATTTATAGGTGCTCATGCCTGAAACCTTTTCTTTAATTGAAAGATTTGGGGTCTGGGTGTGGTGGCGCACACCTTTAATCCCAGCATTTGGGAGGCAGAGATAGGAGGATCGCTGTGAGTTTGGAGACTACCCTGAGACTGAATTCCAGGTCAGCCTTGGCTAGAGGGAGACCCTACCTCAAAACAAAACAAAACAAAAAACAAACAATGCCAGGCGTGGTGGCACACACCTTTAATCACAGCCCTCAGGAGGCAGAGGTAGGAGGATCGCCAAGAGTTCCAGGCTGCCCTGAGACTACATAGTGAATTCCAGGTCAGCCTGAGCTAGAGTGAGACCCTACCTCGAAAAACCAAAAAACCAAAAACAAAACCAAAAAACCCCAACACAAAACAAAACAAAAGAATCAGGAGGTTGGAAAGATGGGCCAGTGGTTAAGGTGCTTGCCTGCAAAGCCTAATGATCCAGGTGCACATACATCTGGAGTTTGTATGCAGTGGCTAGAAGCCCTGGCATGCCCACTTGCAAATAAATAAATACATTAAAAATATTTAAAAAAATCAAACTGTGACCTACTTTATTATTTAATGAATAGGCTTCTAACTTTTCAGCCATTAAGTAATTAACTATTGTCTTCCTGTACTTCAAACGGCATGTCATTTGAAACATTCTGTGTGGTCTTGTGGATAGAATTCAAGGTTCTGTTCATACTAAGCATTCTTAAGATACTAAATTGTTCAAAATTTAGAATCAATCTCTACAGACAGGATGAACAAAAAAACCCTTTTCTTACCGAGAAATATCAAATGTATATTCTCATATATACTTAAGAATAATTTTTTATTGTCATTATTCTAGCATGAGAATTTAATGAAAAGTTTTGTCCCCCGGCTGGACGTGGTAGCTCATGCCTATAATCTCAGCAAGATGGAGATAGGCCAGGGCTATATAGGGAGTTATGGGCCAGCCAGGTACAGAGTCTCAAAAACCAGTAACAACAAAAAAACTTTGCCCTGGGCTGAGAGACGGCTTAGTGGTTAAGGTGTTTGCCTGCAAAGCCGAAGGACCTCGGTTCGATTCCCCAGGAGCCACATAAGCCAGATGCACAAGGTGGCACATGCGTCTGGAGTTCGTTTGCAGTGGCTGGAGGCCCTGGTGCGCCTATTCTCATTCTCTCTTTTTGCCTCTTTCTCTCTTCTCAAATAAATAAATAAATAAATAAAATTTGAAAAAAAAACAAAAACCCTCAAAGCACTCATAGTAGGTACCACATACTAGTACCACACAACTGTTTCTCCAGATGATTCTGGATTTTCTTTAGAATCCCCAACATATGACACTACCTATGTCTTTAGCTGGTCATTGCCCACTTTCCTGGATTAAAAACAGCATTTCTGGAGAGATGGCTTAGTGATTAAGCACTAGTCTGTGAAGCCTAAGGACCCTGGTTTGAGCCTCAAATCCCCAATACCAACGTAAGCCAGATACACAAGGTGGCGCATGCATCTGGAGTTTGTTTGCAGTGGCTGGAAGCCCTGATATGTCCATTCTCTCTCTTCTTTCTCTTTGTCACTTCAAATAAATAAATAAAAATAGCATTTCCTTGGGCTGGAGAGATGGCTTAGCTGTTAAAGTTGCTTGCCTATGAAAAGGACCCAGGTTCGATTCCCCAGTATCATGTAAGCCAGATGCATGTGGTGGCGCATGCATCTGGAGTTTGTTTGCAGTGGCTAGAGACACTGGCATGCCCACTCTCTCTACCC
This sequence comes from Orientallactaga bullata, assembly GCA_004027895.1. Classification (NCBI taxonomy): domain Eukaryota; kingdom Metazoa; phylum Chordata; class Mammalia; order Rodentia; family Dipodidae; genus Orientallactaga; species Orientallactaga bullata. The sequence goes on from PVKW010022882.1 coordinate 9,050, forward strand.
CTTTCTCTCAAATAAATAAATAAATAACTTAAAAAAGGAAACTACTTAAAAAACAAACAAACACAAAACAGCCTTTCCTAGTTGGGTGTGGTGGTGCATGCCTTTAATCTAGCACTTGAGAGGCAGAGGTAGGAGAATGGCTATGAGTTCGAGGCCACCCTGAGACTACATGGTGAATTCCAGGTCAGCCTGGGCTAGAATGAGACCCTACCTCAAAAAAACTAGAAACAGCCAGGCATGGTGGTGCATGCCTTTAATCCCAGCACTTGGGAGGCAGAAGTAGGAGGATTGCCATGAGTTCGAGGCCACTCTGAGACTACATAGTGAATTCCAGGTCAGCCTAAACTAGAGTTAGACCCTACCTCGAAAAACAAACCAACAAAAATAACAAACCAACCAGAAACAAAAAACAGCATTTCCTGTTCTGAAACCTACTTTTATTAGCCCAACCAAACTGTGAAAAGTATTAAATACACCTTTAATAAAGATGTCATTACTAATGTTGAAAGAAATATAAGAGAATTCCTAAATTACTGCAGGTAATAAAGAACACTACTGTGGGATTCAGGGTATAGTCTGTAGTTAAATATGACTTCTTCAGCTATGAAACAATTGATTTATTTTCAAAGCCACATGTTGTCAGTCATAACGTGTGTTAGGGATTTCTCAACTTGAAGAAAATGAAATTATGTGTTTTCATAATTAACAAATTAAAATTCCTGTTTAAAAAAGATATATAGCTGGGCATGGTAGTGCACACCTTTAATCCCAGCACTTGAAAGGCAGAGGTAGGAGGATCACCGTGAGTTTGAGGCCACCCTAAGACTACACAGTTAATTCCAGGTCAGCCTGGGCTAGAGTGAGACCCTACCTTGAAAAACCAAAAGCAAACAAACAAAAACCAAACCAAACAAACGAAAAAAACATAACTGAAGCAATTAAAGTTAGGGCATAATTTTTATTAAATAAAGTGGTTCTTATTCACCATTGCAAATGACTGTTTTATTTGTCTAAAGGCAGCAATTATTCCTATTATTCTGTTACATTATTACTGATTTAGTTCCAGAGAACTAGGAAAAGTTTTTCATATTTCCCAAGATCTGACTACTTACAAAGGAATTTCAGAACATGTACGTAAAATGCAACACATACGTATAAAAGATCAGTTTTAGATACTGACAATTTTTCTTTGGAATTAGGTTAAAATTTGGCTTCCTGTCAAAATTCTAATGTCCACAGAAGTCACTGTCTATTGTTGAGCCCTCAAATGTAGGGAGAGAAAGTAAATTCATACAACAGACTGCAGCAAATACCATGGTCAAGCATGAACAAGAGTGCACGTGAAGACATCCGCACATACAATCTTAACACCCCTTGGGTGTGGTGTGGGTTACAAATATAAATCAGGACTAAAGCACTCTGGTTATTTGATTGCAGGTACTGGTGGGCTTTCATAGTACATTCCTCATCTATCCCCAAACACGTGGAGATTCATAGGGAAAAAAAGGCCAAGCCAAGTGGTGGGAAAGAATAAACAAAGACAACACATAAATCTGAGAACAGAATCTCTTTTTGTCTAAAAAAGGGGGAGTTCCCTGAAGCACAGAAAGATTGGGTGGCGTGCTTCTACTCTGTTATCTGGGGTGGTTGGGATGCAGACTCAGGCCACTCATAGACGTCGGGCAGCAGGGAATCATATTCGCTTCGCCATATTCTTTCTTTAACGTATTTGGCCTTGTCTTCAGGTTCTGGGTATCGGAAAGCCATTTTATTAGCATAAAGGTATTCCGTAACCTGTAAAATAAAAAGGGTTATTGTGTAGGATCTGAATGTCAATCTAGCAATGAAAGAAAGTACTATTATAAAACACAGAAATGAAGTTAGAAGAATAGTATTTTTCTTTTTTCAAAATATAAATATATGCTGGGTGTGGTGGCGCACGCCTTTAATCCCAGCACTTGAGAGGCAGTTAGGAGGATTGCCATGAGTTCGAGGTCACCCTGAGACTACATAGTGAATTCCAGGTCAGCCTGGGCTACAGTGAAACCCTACCATGAGAAACCAAAGAAAAAAGTAAATGTATTACTTGATTCATTTCACAATATTTAGGTTATACAAATTGTGAATGATAAAAATGATCTGCAGGGGCTAGAGAAGATGGCTTAGCGGTTAAGGCGTTTGCCTGCAAAGCCAAAGGACCCCAGTTTGATTCCCTAGGACCCATGTAAGCCAGATGCAGCTTGTTTGCAGTGGCTGGAGGCCCTGGCATGCCCATTCTCTCTTTATCTCTCTCTCTCTCTCTCAAATAAATAAATAAAATATATTTAAAAAAAATGATCTGCAGGCTGGAGATATAGCTCAGTGGTTAAAGGTGCTTGCTTGCAAAGCCTGCAGCCCAGGTTCCATTCCCCAATACCCATGTAAAGCCAGATGCACATAGTGAAGCATGCATTTGAAGTTTGTTTATAATGGCAATAGGCCTTAGTGCACCCATATTCTCTTTCTTTCAAATTAAGAATATTTTTTAAAACAAGATGTGTCATCTTATGAGATTTAAAAAAATACTTTATTTATTTAGTTGAGAGAGGGAGAGAAAGAGGCAGATAGAAAGAAAGAGAGAGTGGGTGCACCAGGACTTCTAGCAACTGCAAATGAACTCCAGACGCATGTGCCACTTTGTGCATCTGGCTTACATGGGTGTAGGGGAATTGAACCTTGGTCCTTAGGCTTCACAGGCAAGCACCTTAACTGCTAGGCCATCTCTCCAGCCCTCATGGTAGATTTGATGTGTTTTGGTCACCTCCCTTGACTCAGAGAAGAATTATTGACATTTCCTTAACATGTCAATAAGCTTAGGTTCTGCCCTGTGTCAATCCAGTAGATATATCCAACTGATCTGCAGAGTCTGCCCCTGCCCCAGCCCCACTGAAAGGGTGGTCCTAGGGACCGTGATATACAGGAGACTCTCATCAGAGCTCTCAATGGGTAAAAGGCTAACCCAAAAATGAGACAGACGTTTTCACCATAGGATTTGGATTCAGTCATGAATTATGATAAATCAGGTGCTGGGAAATAATGGTGGCTCAAGCGGATTTTCCACCTTTGTAATCAAGCTCCACCCCACAGACAGGTGCTGAGGATGCACAATGGGAGGTGTAAGAAGCATAATTGTAGGGCTGATTTTGGCTTTATTTCAAATTTAAAAAATTTAAAAAAGCACAGTGACACATGGTAAACAAAATTAAAACCTCCTCCTCTAACTCCAAATTGTGAACACTATTAATGTTTCTTATTTTGGTTTTCTAAAAGAAAAAATTAACAAAAATGGTAGTTAAAAAATAATTCTTGAACTGAGCATTGTGGCGCACACCTTTAATCCCAGCACTCGGGAGGCAGAGGTAGGAGGATAACTGTGAGTTTAAGGCCAGCCTGGGACTACACAATGAATTCCAGGTCAACCTGGGCTAGAGCGAGACCCTATCTTGAAAAACCAAACCAAACCAAACCAAAAAACAAAAACACCCCCCCCCCAAAAAAAAACAAAAAAACTTTGATTCTAAGAACTCACTCTCATTACATTTACAGGAGAAAATGCATTCTTTCCTATTCTAGCTTGAAGGAAGAAAGGTAGGAGGATCACAGTGAGTTCGAGGCCACTTTGAGACTACATAGTGAATTCTAGGTCAGCCTGGGCTAGAGCGAGATCCTACCTTGAAAAAAAAAAACAATAGCAGCAGCAATAACGAAAAACCTAGATAAATATTTAATCTGAGCAAATGCATTAGATTAACAATAAAACAGAGGGAAGGAATCAGTGAACTAAAAGACAGAAAAGGGAAAATTAGCTATCAGAAAAACCGAGAAAACAGATTTGGAAAAAAATAAAATAAACAAAGTCAAAATAGGATGCAATAAAATAATCCACACCAAGACATAATGAACATCTAAAGAATTAAGACCAATTCTTAAAGGCGACAGGAGACAAATGGAAAGGCAATTACAATGACAGTGCTTTCTTCGGCAGAAGACATGCACGAGAGGGCAAAGGGAAGCAGACCACCACCAGTTTTTAGTGAACTCTCGACCCAGAGCTTCTGGACACCTTCCACCAAAACCAAAGGGGGCATCACCAGCAGAGCTACCTCTAAGTAATTCCTCTAACCATAAAGGGCAAGCAGGAGAGAAGGAGTACCCTGAAATACCAGAAAGGGGAAAAAAGCACAGTGAACAAAGACAGCATGGTTAAGATGGCACTTAACAAGGCTGTGTAAGTCAGGCCTAGAGCAAAAAATGGTGAGGGGCTGGGAATGTAGCTCAGCGTGCTCAATACCAGTTTTCATCCCTAGCACCACTAAACACACACACACACACACACACACCCACACACACACACACACACACACACCTAGAGTGTTTTCACACACACACGCTCTCTCTCCTTGCAAACAACTAACTAAATATAGAGAGTAATCCATGAGACCAAGAGCATATTCTTTTTTAAAAAAATTTTTATTTTATTTTATTTTATTTTATTTTATTTTATTTTATTTTATTTATTTTTGGAGAGAGACACAGAGAGAGACAGACAGAGAGGGAGACAGATTGAGAATGGGCGCGCCAGCAGTCTCTCAGCTGCTGTGAATGAAATCCAGATGCGTGCACCCCCTTGTGGGCAAGTGCGGCATTGTGCCCTTGCGTCACTTTGCATCTGGCTAAACGTGGGACCTGGAGATTGGAACCAGCGTTCTTAGGCTTAGCAGGCAGGCGCCTTAACCGTCTCTCCAGCCCAAGAGCATATTCTTAAGACTCCATCCCCAGATGTTGATCACGGAAACATTCAGGAAGTGACTGGTGGCTCTAATAAAAATGCAAACAGCTCTGCTGTGGTTGAAGTCTCCTCCACAGGGCTAAAAGGAGATGGTCAAGAGTGGCAGGTTGGGGTGGGGGTACAAAGTTATACCTATTTTCCTGAACCTTTTCTCCAAAAACAGAAAGCCTATGTCACTGAACAAGCCACCAGCTCTCTACCTTATACTGGCCCAAAGCAGGTCTCCTCTCTTAATACTTTTCATTGGACATATTTCCAAAATATGTGCTTCCAAAAGACAGGGTCTCACTATGTAGTACAGGCTGCTTCAAATTCATGATCCTCTTTTCTTGGCCACTGGAGTGTTGGGATTACAGGAATGGACTACCATGCCCATCTGTATCATCTATAATATCATCCCAAAATTCTACATTTGAATTCTACTGAAGTAGTTCTAGGGCTGGAGAGATGGCTCAGCAGTTAAGGCGCTTGACTACAAAGACTAAATTAGACCCAAGTTTGATTCCCCAGTACCCATATAAAGCCAGATGCACAAGGTGGAACATGCGTCCAACTGGTGGGAAGTAATAAAAGATGAGCAAACAAGTTACAAAATAAAGACATTAAAGATATCTAAATAACAGTGCAATGTAAATCAGTGCTTTACTTTTTTTGGTTTGTATGTGTGTGTGTACAAGCAAGTGGAGGCCGGAGTGACAGCTCAGGTGTCATCCTGACATACACTGTCCACTGTTTTTATTTTTAGTATTTTTTAAATTTTTATTTATTTATTAGAGAGAGAGAATGAATAGGCACACCAGGGCTTCTAGACACTGCAAAGGAACTCCAGGCACATGTACCACTTGGGCATCTTGCTTTACGTGGGTCCTGGGTAATCAAACCTGGGTCCTGTGGCTTTGCAGGCAAATGCCTTCACTGTAAGCCATCTCTCCAGCCCTGTACACTGCTTTTTGAGACAAGGTCTCAAAAAGTTAGATTGGCTGGCCAGTGAGCTTCAGAATCCATCTTTCTTCCTCCTGAGACCTGGGATTACAGGCACACACCACCATGTCTGGCATTTACATGGGGACTAGGGGTTGAATTTAGATCCTCAGGCTTGTAAGGCAAGCTCTTTACTGACTGAGCTATCTCTCCAGCCCTTTTACTTTTTTCTCAATTCTGACACTATGTATCAGAAGCATTAAACATGCTAATATTTTTTAAAAGATTACAATTTATCTTAGAAAAGTTTGGTGTGGTGGGTCATGCCTATAATCCCAGCACTTGAAGGAGAAAAGCAAGAGGCTGAGGATGTCAAGGATACATAGGCATTAAATAGAAAATGCACACAAAACCAACTGAAAAGCAGACACAGGTGACCCCATCACGTGCATGTGAACGTGTGCCTTTACAACAACAAAAGACTAGAAGACAATAAACCCCAGATAATGTGTTAGATTCTGGTAGTAAGAACATGAGTGAGGGCTGAGGATGTGGTCTAGCTGGGTAGAGTGCTTGCCAAGCGTGCATGCCCATGATTGATGCCCAATATGGCCTAGGGTGTAGTGGCACTGCCCATAAGCCTGGCACCCCTGACCTTCAAAGGTTATCCTTCACCACATAGACAGTGAGTCTGAGGCCAGCCTCAGATACATAAGATCCTGTTTAAAATTATATATATCCTATTTTTTCCTTCCTTTTCAACCCTTCTAAATGTCTCAAATTTATCTCTTTATAAACTTGTTACTTGTACAAAAAAAAAAATCAAGTAGTATATTCAAGTAGTATAAATCACTTACCTTGATAGCAATATTAACGGAAACTTCTTGGATATTAGCAAGTGCTGGGTAAAGTCTCCCTTGGGCTAACTCTTCATCTGTCAGTAGACTTGTTAGTGCCTGGAAAGAAAAATAGCATTATACTTTGTTTGCTTAAGTAAAAGAAAAATCTAGTAAGGTGGAGAAACAGAAAAGTATAGTTAGCTGAATTCCTCTTTTTTTTCTTTTCTTTCTTTTTTAAATTTATCTTATTTATTTGAGAGAGAGAGAGAGAGAGGGAGAGAAACAGGTGAGTGGGGGAGAGAAAGGGGCGTGCCAAGGCCTCCAGCCACTACACATGAACTCCAGATGAGCATGCCCCTTGTGCATCTGGCTTACGTGTGTCCTGGGGAATCAAACCTGGGTCCTTTAGCTTGGCAGGCAAGCACCTTAACCACTAAGTCATCTCTCCAGTCCTGAATTCTTATTTCTTACAGGACTACCCTAAACTGCTGCAGAAACTGGAACTGTTCATCACTAAGTAATAAAGAAATAATCAGATTTAAAGACTTACTGAGACATTCTGTTTCATACATGCAAAGCTTGGCACAATTATAACAGTTTCAATGCAAACAGACAGCAGCCTTTGTGTCAATGTGAGTTGTTTCAAATGTCTACTGAAAAGTCTGGAGCAATAGGCCAGCAAACCCAATATCAGCACTGTCCATTAGAGTGCTGAAGGAGAGTGTGGTGGTTTGATTCAGGTGTCCCCATAAACTTACGGGTTCTGAATGCTAAGTCCCCAGCTGGTAGCAATTTGGCAAGTGGCGCCTCCTGGAGACAGTGTATTGTTGGGGGTGAGCTTATGGGTATTATAGCCAGCTTCCCCTTGCCAGTGTTTGGCATACTCTCTTGCTGCTGTGATGTTGGCCAGGAGGTTATCCCCTGCCATCATGGAGTTTCCCCTCGAGTCTATAAGCCAAAATAAACCCTTTCCTCCCACAAGATGCTCTTGGTCAGATGTTTTCTGCCAGCAAAGCAAAGCTGACTGCATTAGAGAAGTATTTTATCTATGTTGTCACACTGTTATCTTCACATGTACATACATATATGCAAGTTACATATTCGAATCATAGCTCATGATCCAACATTTGAGAAGTTGTGATTTTGAAAGATAATGCAAAATTAGATAAACAAGAAAGTAATGAATGGGTAACTTTTTTTTCATTAGTAAGGCAGATTTAACACATTCTCTTTGCTTTTAAGATCCATTCGTTTTTATACTTTATATTTACAGAATAAGCAATATTGGAAACATTACCTTTGCAGCTTCTAGGAAAACACTATCACTGATGTGTCTTGTTTGGCAGAGAATCACAGCTAAAGCCACACCTAGAATACATTTTACACCATTTATTTAGTACTATCATTTTGAAGTTATCAAAGGGGCCAAATTTTTATATTGAAATAAATAAATTGTAATTTACATCAAGCCACATCTCCCAAGAGCAAATGAAAATCCCAATTAAGATGAAATCAAATGAACCTTGTTACCTTTGTCCTTTTTGGGTTTTTTGAGGTAGGGTCTTGCTCTAGCCCAGGCTGACCTGGAGTTCACTATGTCACTATGCAGTTTCAGGGTAGCCTCGAACTCCTGGCAATCTTCCTACCTCTGCCTCCCGAGTGCTGGGACTAAAGGCATGCGCCACCATGCCCGGCTCTAACTTCTACTTCTTATTTACTCAAGAATAATTTTAGAATTAAGTGGCTTTCTCTCTTCTATGTACCTCTTTCTCTCTCTCTAAATAAATAAATATTAAAAGAAAAAGGCAAACTAGTTGCCAGTCTACTTCTAATCCTCTATTCCTTGTCCAAAGCAACTACTTTCAGCTCCTTCAGCTGATTCTTAGGATCTGGCTCATTCAAAAACTTGTTAACAAACAGTGATTTTCAGTACTTATTATTATTTTATCCTGGAACTCTTCTTAATTGTTTATATCTGCTTTTATTTTGTCTACCTCATATATTTTCCTTTTTTTTTTTTTTCCCCCAAGGTAGAGTCTCACTCTAGCCCAGGCTGACCTGGAATTCACTATAGTTCCAGGCTGGCCCCAAACTCATGGTGATCCTACTACCTCAGCCTCATGAGTGCTGGTATTAAAGGTGTGCGCCACCACACCCTGCTTTACTTCATATATTTTCTAACATGGTGTAAACCTCTATGGCAGTTCTAATCTGGTCAGGTCATTCCTCATTTCACACACAAAAGCTGACATCCTGGAAAGCCCATTATCAGCTTGGGGACTGTTTCTGAGTCCATTTCCTATACTCCACTTTTTACTTTGTTAACACAGGTTAACACATTCAACACAGGTTCTTCTGTGTTTAATTTTCTGAAAAATGAGGGGAGAAACATTTTCTGTAACTTTGTTTTTCTAAGAAAAGGTGTGTTTAGCTCTTCCTACTTACCTGATTAATCTGTCTGGGTTTAGAATTCTAATTTGGAAATCATTTTCCTCCAGAACTATGAGGTTCCTACTTTCAATTTTGATCCAAGGTCAATGATTCCCATCCTGCTCAGTCTTTTGGTTTGATCTTGGGAGTATGAAGGGTCTTTGTTTTTATGCCTGATGGTCTCTGGTTTTCACTCTAGTCTCACGGTGGGTTTTCCCCACTGTACTTGACACTTGGGTGAGGGCTTCCTACATGAAAACTTGAGTCTTTCCATTTTAGGAATTTTGTGAAATCTGATGATATGATTTTTCCTCATTATTCAGTTCTCTTGTCCTGAAATTGCCAATTTCTTTCTTTCTTTCTTAAAATTTATTTATTTGACAGAGATAGAGAGAGAAAGAGGCAGATAGAGACAGAGAATAGGCACACCAGGGCCTACAGCCACTGCAAACTAACTCCAGATGCATGTGCCACCTTGTGCATCTGACTTACATGGGTTTGTTTTGTTTTCTAGTTTTTTTTTTTTTCCAATTTATTTTTATTTTATTTGTGTGTGTGTGTGTGTGTGTGTGTGTGTGTATGGGCACGTGTGTACCATCACTTGTGTAGAGGTCAGAAGACAACTTTCGGGTGTTTCTCCTCTCCCTCCACATTCTTCCGAGACGGTTCTCTTGGTGCGATTGCTGCTGCAAGCTTCCAGATTCTCTGCTTCCCACTGTCACAGGCACTCTGGTATTACAGATGCCTGTGGCACTTTGCGTCTAGCTTGACATGGTTACTAGGGAATCAAAATTGGACTAGTAGGCTTGTAAGCGAACACCGTAACTGCTAGAGAGATGGCTTAGTGGTTAAGGTACTTGCTTGCAAAGCCTAATGACCTGAGTTTGATTCCCCAGTACCCACATAAAGCCAGATGCACAAAATGACACATGGGGGCCCTGGTGTGCCCATTCTCTCTCTGTCTCTCTCTGATTGAAAATAAATAAAAAAATTTTTAAATCTGTCTTATTTTAGAATGTAATATCTCCATCAAGGAGATTTATACTTCTTTCAAAACTTCTCTCCCCACGGTCCATTTTTTTCCCAAGATGCTCTTCTTTAGTTTGTTTGCTTTGGTCTTTTCTATAATATTCCTGCCTTGTGAGAGACTGTCGTTGGATGATGATGAAGCATTGCTCATACCTAAGGTTAAGAACAAGAGTAGCTCTGAGCAATTGGAGGGGCTACTCCACTCTGAGCATCACTGCAGTAACCTTGGTTTTGCATCTCCCTATTTCCTGGCACGTCTGTTCTCAGCCCTGTTTAGCATTTTCTAATCTAGGCATCTGTTTTACTCATTCAAAGAGAATCCTCATTGGCCAGAGATGGTAAGGGTGTCCAAAGATTTGTTTACCCAAAGATTAGAAGAGGATCAAATGATTAATAATTTTCTTATTTATTCATTTGAGAGAGAGATACAGAACTAGGCAGGGAGAGAGAGAATGGGTGCACCATGGCCTCCAGCCACTGCAAACAAACTCCAGATGCATGGGCCTCCTTGTGCATCTGGCTTACGTGGGTCCTGGGGAATTGAACTGAGGTCCTTTGGCTTTGCAGGCAAGTGCCTTGACTGCTAAGCCATCTCTCCATGCCAGTTTTCTTATTTTAAGTTCTCCCTCTTCTTAAGGAAGAGTGGTTTGACCATCTCCATTTAATGTGTCTTAAGTGGTCTCAGGCTAAATCTAGTGTTTTAAAAAACTATTTTAGTTATTTATGAGAGAGAGAAAGAGAGAGAATGGGTACACCAGGGCCTCCAGCCACTGCAAACAATCTCCAGAGGTATGCACCACCTTGTGCATCTGGCTTGTGTGGGTCCTGGGGAAATTGAACCTGGGTCTTTGGATTTGCAGGCAAGTGCCTTAACCGCTAAGCAAGCTCTCTAGCCCTAAATCTAGTGTTTTATCTTCTTGTCGTTTTCTTACATAGTATGTATTCCCCTTTCTCTTCTTTCTTACTTTTGGGGTGCTATTTGAGGCAGGGTCTCATTCTAGCCCAAGCTAACCTGTAGTTCACTCTGTAACAGCCCAAGGTGGCCTCCAACTCATATGAATCCTCCTACCTTATCCTCCATAGTGCTGTTTTAGGTTTTTTAATTATTTCATTTTATTCTCTGATATTCCTTTACCAGAAACTTTAAGTTTTTCCAGTTATCCTAAAATTTGTAATGTGTATCCTTATCAAAAGTCCCCATCAAGGGCTGGAGAGATGGCTTAGTAGTTAAGCTGCTTGTCTGTGAAGCCAAAGCACCCAGGTTCAATTCCCCAATACCCACATAAGCCAGATGCACAAGGGGGTGCATGCATCTGGAATTCATTTGCAGTGGCTAGAGGCCCTAGTGTGCCCATTCTCTATTTCTCCCTCTTTCTCTCTAAAATAAACACAAAAAAATCCCCCAACAATTTTTAATTTATAATTCTGTAAATCCCTCATAAGTTTAATCCCACTTAGCTGAAAAGTATTGTTGCACATTTTTCCTGTACATTTTTTATTTTTATTTTTTAAAAATATTTTATTATTTATTTGAGAGAGATACAGAAATTGACAGGTAGAGACAGAGAGAGAGAGAGAACGGGCACACCAGGGCCTCCAGCCACTGCAAACAAACTCCAGATGCGTGTGCTACCTTGTGCATCTGGCTTACATGGGTCCTGGAGAATCGAGCCTCGAACCGGGGTCCTCAGGCTTCATAGGCAAGCGCTTAACTGCTAAGCCATCTCTCCAGCCCCTATTTTTATTTTTTTTATTGATAACTTCCATAATTATAGACAACATCCTATGGTAATTCCCTCCCTTCCTCCACTTTCCCCTTTGAAACTCCACTCTGTCATATCCCCTCCCCTCTCAATGAGTCTCTCTTTTTTTTCCTGTACATTTTTGTAGAATGCCATATCATTACTGTGCTGTGTATAAGCACATTGACTTTGTTCTGTCCACACATCAAGAACATGCTTTGCTCTTCCGCCCTCCTCTGAGCCGCTGTCTGTGGTCATTTTTCTTCTGAGGGAACAAGATTTCCTTTCCTTTCACACAAGCCTGTACACAGTAAATTCTGAAGATGTCTTCATTTTGCCTTAATTCTTTTTTTTTTTTGTTTGTTTGTTTTTTTTGAGGTAGGGTCTCACTCTAGCTCAGGCTGACCTGGAATTCACTATGTAGTCTTGGGGTGGCCTTGAACTCATGGTGATTCTCCTATCTCTGCCTCCCAAGTGCTGGGATGAAAGGTGTGTGTCACCACACCCAGCTTGCCTTAATTCTTGAAAACCACTGTCACTGTGTCATGAGTTCCGGCTGGCAAGAATCTCCCATGAGTGACACAGCAGCTCCTCCCTGCGTCTTGGCATCTCTCCATTGAGGAGTCAGATGTCAGCCTCACCGCTGCTCTTACAGGAAGCCGCTTGCATGTTTTCTGTTGTGATGTTCTGAAGCCTACAAGGAGCTTGTTAGACATGGGTTCCTTTTTCCCTATTCTGAGGAGGCTTCAGTGAGTTTCTTCGATTCTGATCATCAATTACAAGTTTAGAGAAATTCTCAGCCAACAGCCTGCAAGAGTTGCTTCTCCCTCGTCCTCACTAGGGTTTTCTTCTAGGACATCAAAAACCTGCCATTGCTCTTCTGTGCCTTCTTTCTTGTCTCTGGGCTTTGCTCTGCGTCAGTGCTTCTAAGATGGGCTCTAACTGACTTTCTTGGGCCTAAGTTGCTCTAAGTCTAATTCTCTCAAGAACTGCTTACAACAAATTTTTAATTTCCAGAATTTAATGATTTTGGCTGAATTTTTAAAGTGTGGCTTTTGTCTCTATAGTGGTATTTACATCATGGCACTTGAGTTATATGTGAGGTCAGAATGCCTGTTTTCTTTCAGCTTCTCTGGGTTTGGCTTGGCTTGTGCTGTCCTCTCTCTTCATGTGTTGCATCTTTTTTTTTTTTTTTTTTTGGTTTTTCGAGATAGGGTCTCACTGTAGCTCAGGCTGACCTGGAATTCACTATGTAGTCTCAGGGTGGCCTTGAACTCACAGTGATCCTCTTACCTCTGCCTCCCGAGTGCTGGGATTAAAGGTGTACGCCACCACGCCTGGCTTTTTTTTATTCTTTTTTGAACAGTTGTATTTTAGAAATTTCTTTATAGAAACAATTTAAAAATACTGGAAGAGTGATTTTCCGAGATTGTCCTTTGCTTCTGCTGGAGGTCAAGAAGTAAGGCTTGAGGCTGTCTAGATGAACCACTGCTAGAAAGTCCACCATTCGTAGGCGTGGCCCTGTAGGGTTTCAGCCCAGAGTGGATGACAGCCATTCACGAGACTCCTCCTTGGACAAGGTATAATACTGTTCTTCCTCCAGGACAATTACAGCTTTGCCCCCTTGGCCATTTGTTCCAGATCAGTACATGCTTCTAATGAGAAGCTGGCTTCAAAGGCTGGCTCACCCTTCTAAGCAGTCCTTTTCCTTACTCTTGATCTGGAATCCCACCAATATTTCATTAGTCAATATATTACTAGACTTTTGACCTTTGAAAGGTTGTCTATTTTATCTGTTTTAAATAGAGTCTTACTATATAGCTCAGCTAGCCTTAAATTAATGATCCTCCAATCTCAGTCTCTCAGTGCTGGAATTATTAGGTTTGTGCCATTACAGTGGAGTTTGTTTACAAATTTCATTCAGTTGTTAAAGTGGTTAGACTGGAAATTTATTGTTATCAGAGTCCTAGGCCACCCTGAGACTACATAGTGAATTCCAGCTCAGCAAGACCCTTACCTCAAAAAACAAAACAAAATGATTAAAATTCTTTATATACAGACTTTCAGACAAATATATCTGTGAGTCAATTTTTACTTCCACTGCCAGGTCATTTTTCATGGTTACATTTATAGTGTTAATGAAGGAGGAAAGGAGAAAGCTAGCTCAGAGAGAAGCACAAGACACCACCACAAAAATGGAACTCACGTCTGGTTGAGACTGATCTACAGCACCGCCTGCTGCCCAGCCTAGCACACCACCTAGACAGAAACCCTGCATGGGCTGGGTCTACCAACCAACCCCCTTGCTTATAAAAGGCTCCTGTCTTCTTCCTGTCAAAGACTGCCCTGCTCTACTTTGCTTCTCTGCTTGGCCTGCCCACCTCTCTTCCTCGAGGCCAAAAGGATCCATGTGAGTCCAGCTTCCCCATGGTGAGTAGGCATAAAACTGTTTCTTGGTTTGGATGGTGTGGTAGTTTGAAGGGATGCCCCCCCCCCAATAAATCTAGGATTTTATTAAAGTTTGTAATTTAGATCTGTAGCCACCTAGCTGGAGGAGGTGTCACTGTGGGTGGATCCTAGGGTCCAGTTGTAAGGTGTGGGGGTGGATTGGAATTCCAGTCTAAAGATATGGAAATTATGAGAGCTTGGCCTGGAGTTCCAGAAGTGTGCTTGCTTGCTCATGGTGGCTTGTGGCTTTTTGTCTCTGCTTGGATCTGTGAAAACAGGCCAGCTTCTTCTGCCATTATGGAACTTCCCTTGGATCTAAAGCTTCAAATAAATTCCCTTCTTTTCTAACTGTGCCTGGTTTGGAAGTTCATCTCTGCAGCCCGAGGCTGTCTGCTACAGAGAACTTTTCTGCTTGTGTCTGCTTTATAGTTTGGGGTAACTTCTTATTTTGATTACATGTATGATTTTCCTCCGGTATCTGAATCTACCATGTACATATTTTCCTTACACTCCAGATCTACCATGTGGGCGCTTTCACTAACTCTATGTCTGCTACTTGTTTAATTTATTTAAACTTGGGGTAACCATGAGTATAACTCTCTGCTTTGATATCTGCTCTCTCATTTTTTTTTCTCTTGAGCCTCACCTGTCCTTTTTTTTTTTTTTTTTTCTTGAGGTAGGGTCTTGCTACCCAGGCTGACCTGGAATTCACTATGTAGTCTCAGGGTGACCTTGAACTCAGCAATCCTTCTACCTCTGCCTCCTAAGAGCTGGGATTAAAGGTGTGCACCAGTATGTCCGGCTCACCATTTGTCCTTTTAACTTCCTAAAGACATATGGCAGATGTCATGCCGGTTTCTCTTAAGTCTCTCTAGATTCCTACTTCCCAGGTGTTTATGACTCTTCTAGCTTCTCTTTCTAGATCCCAATTTCCCTTAAGCCCCCAAATTTGTGATTCCTCCCTTAAAATCACAATGTGATTTTCTCCTCAATAAACTTAATAATTCATAATTCATTCTTCTTGAATCCATCTTTATTAAAGGTAGGACAGACCTGGGCGTGGTGGTACATGCCTTTAATCCCAGCACTCGGGAGGCAGAGGTAGGAGGATTGCCATGAGTTTGAGGCCACCCTGAGAATACATAACCAAGTCAGCCTGAGCTAGAGTGAGACCCTACCTCAAAAAACCAAAAAAAAAAAAAAGGTTGGACAACCCAAAACTTGGGGTTCATAAATTCTGGGAGACCCCTTCTGAACCCCCAAATCCTGCATTACTAACAGCTTTTATTCATAAAGTTAGGTCTTTAAAATGTTGCATAAGGACTGAAGAAATGGCTTGGTGATTAAGGCACTTGCCTGCAAGTTCGATTCCCCAGTACCCATGTAAGCCGGATGCACAAGGTGGTAAGAAGCTAGAGACCCCGGTGTGCCCATTTTCTTTCTCTCAAATAAATAAATAATTAAAAAAAAGTTGTATAAAAATAATCAGCTGAGCATGGTGGTACAAGCCTTTAATCCCAGCACTTGGAAGTCCAAGGTAGGAGGATCACTGTGAGTTCAAGGCCAGGCTCAGACTACATTGTGAAATCTAGGTCAGCCTGGGCTAGAGCAATATCCTACCTCAAAAAACCAAAGCCAAAAACAAAACAACAAAAAAAATCAACTAGGGGCTGGAGAGATGGCTTAGCGGTTAAGGTGTTTGCCTGCAAAGCCAAAGGATCCTAGTTCGACTCCCCAGGACCCATGTAAGCCAGATGCACAAGGGGGCACATGCATCTGGAGTTTGTTTGCAGTGGCTAGAGGTCCTGGCATGCCTATTCTCTCTCTCTTAAAATAAATAAATATTTTTATTTAAAAAAAAATCAACTGCCAGGCTGGGCATGGTGACACATGCCTTTAATCCCAGCACTCAGAAGGCAGAGGTAGGAGGATTGTGAGTTTGGGGCCAGCCTGTAACTACAAAGTGAGTTCCAGATCAGCCTGGGCTAGAGTAAGACCCTCAATTTCCCCCCTTCAAAAATAAGTAAATAAATAGCCAAATCTGTTAACAGTGAAGTATGACATTAAAAATTAGCAGAGAAGTATTCTCTTCTTTGCCTTCATGTGTTTATGCCTTAGAAATACTATTGGACAGACAGACTTATTTTAAATATATTATTTCAAACCAATCTCTAGAAAGAAATGACTGATAATGAAGAGTTTCTCTTGTAGATACTAGGTCTCAAGAGACAACTATGAGGAGAACCTTTTATACAAAATCACCAGAGTCACAGGCTTGGTAAATGCCTTGTTTATTTGACAGTATAGTAACATGCATGTCTGATGCTGGTGTACGTATGCTATGAATCTAATTCCTCTTGTCATGGCATGACATGTGCCTGCTGCCAGCTATTCGGGGAGAGTCCCACGAGGGAAAAGAAGGACCATGTGTGAATCCATGCCAAATCCTTATCTTGCTCAATATAATCTTTCTCTAAAATGAATGGGGCTGGGATGTGGCTCAGTGATAGTGCTTGCCTATCATGCATGAGGCCCTGGGTTCAACTACTAACACTGCAATAAAAAATAAAAAAATTAGGGCTGGAGAGATGGCTTAGCAGTTAAGGCATTTACTTGCAAAGCCAAAGGATCCTGATTCAATACTCCAGGACCCACGTAAGCCAGATGCGCAAGGGGGTGCATGCATCTGAAGTTCATTTGCAGTGGCTGGAGGCACTGGCACACCCATTCTCTCTCCATCTCTCTGCTTCTTTCTTTCTCTCTCTCAAAAAAAAAAAATTAACAAGCAACCGAGGATTATCAGAAATTTATAGAAACAAAAACTCAGCAAAAAGGAAGACATATCTCCAGAGAGATGGAAACATGTTAAAACCTTTTTAAAGTGGATATACACAACAAGTAATCCTAGAACACAGAAAAGGGCAGTGGGAATACAACACTGTTGAATGGAGTGAACTGAGATTCATGCTAGTAAGCAGCTACTGTCCATCTCCTTGGTTGTGACACTAGTACTGTGGTTGTGTTTCAGAAACTAAGCTGGGCATGGTGGCGCACGCCTTTAATCTCAGCACGCTGGAGGCAGAGGTAGGAGGATCACCACGAGTTGAGGCCACCCTGGGACTACAGAGTGAGTTCCAGGTCAGCCTGGACTAGGGTGAAACCCTACCTTGAAAAAAAACAACATAACAACCTTAATTTTTATACTTGATCTCAGCCAAAAGGCTGAGAAACAATGGAATACTTAATATTTTAGACACAATTGAGGTAGTTATGAATGAAATTATATGACATCTGTTTTACTTTCAGAAGACTCAGAATAAACACTAGAAGTGCTGAAAAACAATAGATGTAGGTCAATGAGGAAATAGCACAGAAGGTTCCCATAATATAAAATAAAAAAGGTAGAGGTAAAATGAGAACTAAAATTTTAAATTCAGGATCTGGAGAGATGGCTCAGTGGTTAAAGTACTTGCCTGCAAAGCTTAAGGACCAGTTTGATTCCCCAGAACCCACATAAAACCAGATGCACAAGGGAGTGCATGCTTCTAGAGTTTGTTTGCAGTGGCTAGAGGCCCTGACATACATGCCAGTAAGCAGTTACTGGCATGCCCATTCTCTCTCTTTCTGTCAAATAAATAAATAAATAAATAAATGAATGAATGAAACATAATGAAAAAATTTTGACAGTATAAATAAATCTTCAAAGAAAACAAAGCAAGTTTGATTTACTGACTTCTTTGTGTTTTCCTCTACATTCATATCAAAATTCTATAAATACTATTGCTCATTTAAACCTTAAATTCCAAAGAATTCCAAGTATTTGTTTTTTATTGAGGCAGAGTTTCATTCTAGCTCAGGCTGACTTGGAACTCACACTGTAGCCCCAAAATGGCCTTGAACTCAGGGCAATCCTCCTATCTCAGACTTCCCGAGTGTTGGGACTAAAGTCATGCACAACCATGCCAGGACCATGAAGTACTTTTATGTAATCAGCTGTTAATCGAGTACATAAATCATAATGGCATTTACCTGGAAAAATATATACATTGTTTCCTTGACCTGGTGTGAAGACTCGTCCATCTTGGAGTTTCACTGGCCCAAATGGACTGCCACTGGCAAATAAACACCGGCCCTGTTAATGAAATGAAATCATCTCACTTTATGTGGATGAGAAAATCCAGGTAAATCCATAAAAAGTGAAGTTGTGTATTTCTAGATTACCTAGAAATAAGAAATCATATACTATATACATCCTTTTATTAGGGATGAGGTTGTTCCATGCATACTTTGAATTTAAAAATTAAAACATATCCATTAATAAGCTTTTAAAACTGACACTTCTGGGATGGAGAGATGGCTTGAGGTTAAGGCACTTGCTTGTGAAGCCTAAGAACTCATGTTTGAATCTCCAGGTCCCATGAAAGCCAGATGCACAATGACAGAAGCACGCAATGTTGCACATGCACACGAGGGGGTGCACACATCTGCAGTTTGTTTGCAGTGGCTGAAGGCCCTTGCATGCCCATTCTCTCTCTCTCAAATAAATAAATAAAAATTTTAAGAACCCAACACTTCTTTTCAATTTATAAAATTAAAATAAGAATGGTAATAATACATATCATATGAAATAATGAAGACTGATGTAAACACCTGTAAATGAAGCGGGATATACCAAAACCATCTGTTACCATTGACTGTACACTGCTGGTTGGAGTTCTCTACGAGGGACTTTATTAGGTTTTTAACTCTCATGAAATCTTGTAAGACTATTATCATCTTTGCTTCCCTGATTGAAAAAATATCACAGGACTAGAGAAATGGCTTAGCAGTTAAGGCACTTGCCTGCAAAACCAAAGAACCCAGGTTTGATTCCCCAGGACCCACGTAAGCCAGATACACAAAGTGGTGCAAGCATCTGGAGTTTGCAGTGGCTAGAGGCCCTGGTGTGCCCATTCTCTCTCTCAAATAAATAAATAAAAATAAAAATATCATAAATCAATACTTGATATACAAGTACATTGCAAATGTTATGTATCAAATTTATAGCCATTAAACTTGAACCCCAAATTTTTATAATTCCAAAGCTCTTAGTTTTTCTATTCAGCTGTAACACCTCCCAGCAGTCAGTTTATAAACTGGGTGCATGATACAATCACACTATTATTTCATTTTTTTAAAAAAAGCACACACACACACAACTCTTGAGCTGTAATGGTGAGATGGCTCAGTGGTTAAAGGTCTTTGCTTGCAAAGCCTGCCCAACTGGGCCTGTTTCGCCAGTACGCATGTAGACCCAGGTAAACAAGGTGGCACATGCATCTTGAGTTTGTTGGAGTAGCAAGAGGCCCTGGTGTTCTCTCTCTGCACTTTTAAACCAATAAATACAAATAGACATAACACACATACATTACACACACACACACACATACACATTTAAAAACCTGCCATGACTTTTAGTGAACATTTTTTTGTATTCATCAAACTATAGTCTACAGTGGCATAATGAATGCTAATGGCATCTTCTATATTTGTAAGAGAAATTAGATGCATAGGTACTGAAAAAGTCTAGAAGTTCAATTTATTTTTTTAATTATTTATTTTTTAACTTTTAAAAAGTTATTTATTTGAGAGAGTGAGAGAGGGAAAGAAGCAGACACACACACACACACACACACAGTGCTCCAGGGCCTCCAGCCACTGCAAATGCACTCCAGCCGCATGCACCACCTTGTGCATCTGGCTTATGTGGGTCCTGGGGAATTGAACTGAGGTCCTTTTGGCTTTACAGGCAAACGCCTTAACCACTAACCCATAGAAGTTCAAATTATAAAACAAAACCCCTTTGCCTCCACAAGAAGAGCAAGAAGCAAACAATGGCACCCACAACAGGATACCTTGTGTTGCAATGCTCAAGGAACAATCAACAGTAAGTCGTGTTTACACAGCCACTACAGGGAAAGGATGATTCATAGGAACTGAAGTATCTCCACACAGGACAGATGAATGGCCACTACTGCTAGACAGTTGTCTTAAGTGTTTAGATAGTCTTCTTTTCCTGTTTTCTTTAGACTTAGACTGTCTTCTTCTCCTCAGCTGTGAAAATGTAATGTGTACCAACGCTAACCATTACTTTCTCTGAGACAGGGTCTCATAACATGCAGGCTGGCCTCAAACTCAGTAAGCAGATGAGGCTGACTTTGATCTTCTGATCCTCATATGCTTCCACCTCCCATGTGCTGGATATTACAGGCGTGCACCACCACACGCAGCGTATGCAGTACTGGGTACTGAAATCCAAGACTTTGTGCAAACCAGTCAAGCTCTCTGACAACCGAGCTGTGTCCTAATGATTATTCTTCATAGTGGACCCAGGCAATCTGAAGATCTATGTCATACTATAGTGTTACTATAGCAAGACTTGCTTTCAATTTCAAAGTAACAGTGTTTAAGTGCGGAAGCCAGCTCCCGATGCCAAAGGCCCAATGGACTATCTTGGACTTACACACACTATTGTAAGAACTTGTTCACTTTACAAGTAGTTATCATACTTCTCATTTAGAGAGTAAACATGGCCAGACTGTATGATAATGCTCTCATTCTGAAGTCCGATTTGAACAACTGGAAAATCAAATGGGAAGAAATTATTTCTTTTAACATAATTTACTCAGGCTGAGGAGCAGGGGGGCTCAGAGGTTAAAGGCACTTGCTTGCAAAGCCTGTTGGCCTGGATTCAATTCCCAGTACCCACATAAAGCCAGATGCACAAAGTAGAGCATATGTCTAGAGTTCATTTGCAGAGGCAAGAGGCCCTGGCATGTCCACTCTCTCTAAATAAAGTAAGTAAATAAATACATAGTTTTATCCTATAATCCAAGCTACTCAAGAAGCTGAGACAAGTAGGTAACTAAACAGGGCAGGAGAGACGGCCTAGCAGTTAAGGCATGTGCCTGCAAAACCTAAGGACCAAGATTCGATTCCCTAGTACCTATATAAGCCAGATGAACAAGGTGGCACATGTGTCTGGAGTCGTATACAATGGCTGGAGGCCCTTGCACACTCATTCTCTCTCTACCTCCTTCTCTTTTTCTACCTGCCTCTTTCTCTCTCTCTCAAATAAATAAATAGCATATGTTTAAAAAGGCATTTTTTTCAGTAGAGTGTGTTAGAGTAATACCAAGACATCTTTCCCTAAAAACAAGACAGAAGATTGTAAGAAGTGACTACAATTACACAAAACACCATTATTTTATATTTTATCTTGTAAAAAATTTATTTGAGAGGAAGAAAGAAACAGAGAGAGAGAAGAGAGAGAGAGAGAGAGAGAGAGAAAGGGAGAGAATGGGTGCACCCGGGCCTCCAGCCATTGCAAATGAACTCAAGACACAAGTGCCATCTTGTGTATCTGGCTTACCTGGGTCCTTTGGCTTTGCGGGCAAGTGCCTTAACTACTAAACCATTTCTCCAGCCCCAATACCACTATTTTATAACATAAGAAAGAATTCACGTGATGACAAAATATGACTTAATGATTCCATGCTTTCTTACTTTTATAAGACATAGCAAAAACTTTAAAGTTGTAAAAACTATGAAAAAATTTGCATCTTAAAACAGATCAGCCGGGCGTGGTGGTGCACACCTTTAATCTTAGCACTTGGGAGGCAGAGGTAGGAGGATCGCCATGAGTTCTAGGCCACCCTGAGAATACAGAGTGAATTCCAGGTCAGCCTGAATCCTACCTTGAAAAACCAAATAAAAAAACCCCACAAAACACAAAAAACAAATAAAAAAGCAACGGATCAATTAGAGTTAAGCAAACTTGTCTCCTTGGGGAGTTTAAGTCCATTCTAACAATGTATATTTAGCTTCAAAAATAAATGTGAGCATTTTTCCACTAACATAATGTTACCGTGTAAAGCATTCTATATATAAAATGTTACATATACTGTTGCACATAATTTTACTTTGGAAATGTCAAAAGCTCATGACACACTGGCTCTGTACAGCATAGTTCTTATGTAAGATAATGACATCAGTTTTATACAAAGCCTACAGGACAAGATAGCTAATCAAGCTAAAAGTAAAATTATACATTGGTAAAAGGATAAACTATTACATTAAAGAACTAAAGAGAGTAATTTAAAAAATATCTTTATGCTGATTTGTGATTGATTCAATAGGATTTCAACAAGTATTATAGGTTTACATCATTCTCTCTTTCAAAAATCAAAATAAAACCAACTTATTTTGTCTACCAGAGTGGTGGTACTGAAGAAAAAGAAGAGTGTATACTAACATAAGATCCTCAATAATGAGGAAAAAAGAATGTTGATTATATCTAGAGTATGAGTCTAATTATAATCTATCGAATTGATAGAGTAATTATATCTAGAGCATTACTCTATATTCTATTAAATTGATAGAGCAATTATACTTAGAGCATTAAGTTCAAAATGTTCCATGAGATATCTGCTTTGACAATGGTGTCCCAGGTTGTTTCCTAACAATCTCCCCTTGGGTTACAATGAGAAATGCCAGACAAACCACTTCTAAAAAGTTCATAAAGCAGGGCGCGGTTGTGCACGCCTTTAATCTCAGCACTCGGGAGGCAGAGGTAGAGGATCACCATGAGTCTGAGGCCATCCTGAGACTAGATAGTGAATTCCAGGTCGGCGTGGGGTAGAGTGAGACCCTACCTGGAAACCCCACCAAATAAAAAGTTCATAAAAAGCAGAGTACTACAGTGAGAGTCTGGTGTTGCAGAGTGGGAGGAGAAAGGTTCCAAAGAAAGGAAAGCAAGAACCATAAACCTGGCATTTGAAACATTTCCCCTTAAGATGACTAGTGAGTTCAACGGCAGAAACAGTGGCTGAGATCCTGAGCAAAAATCTAGCAGAAGTCTCATGACACAGAGGACCACTAAGGAGGTAGGAAGACATATCAAAGGAGTGCCCATCAGGCAGGAATGAGGGCACACTGGAAACCAACCAGACTTCACGCATACTGCACCTGTTATATTGTGATCAATCCCAGCTTAATAGACACTACAGGGAAAGTCATGGCCCTCTGAAGGAAGCCGACTTCCCCCAGGACCTCGTGATGATTACTACCTTCCATTCACACAACCCAGCACAAAACTAAGCCTTTAAGAGGATAAAAAATGATTACCAAGAGGAAATAGATCATAAAAAAAGACTTACAGAAAATAGGATATTTGGGGCTGGAGAGATGGCTTAGAAGTTAAGGTGTTTGCCTTCAAAGCCAAAGGATCCCAGTTTGACTCTCCAGGTCCCATGTAAGCCAGATGAACAAGGAGGGGTGTATGCATCTGGAATCATTTGCAGTGGCTGGAGGCCCTGATGCGCCCATTCTCTTATCTATCTGCCTCTTTTTCTCTCGGTCTGTCTGTCACTCTCAAATATATATACATATATTTTAAAAAAGAAAATAGGATATTTGTTACAGTTAAAAACTTGAACCCAGCCAGGTGTCGTGGTACATGCCTTTAGTTCCAGCACTTGGGAGGCAGAAGTAGAAGGATCACTGTGAGTTTGAGGCCACTCTGAGACTACATTTCCAGGTCAGCCTGGGCAAGAGCGAGACCCTACCTTGGAAAAAAACAAACCAAACCAAACCAAACCAAAACAACAACAACAACAACAAAAACAACAAAAAAGACCTGGAGAGATGGCTCAATAGTCAGATGTGGTGACACGAGCCTATAATCCCAGCATGTGGGAGACTGCAGCAGAAAGATAGAAAATTTCAGGCCAGCCTGGGCTATACAGTATGTTTTTATCTCAACAGAAAAAGAGAAGAGAGGAAGAAAAATAAATTTCAGCACAAAGCTAAGTTGTTAAGATATACAGAAGGGGGCTGAAGAGATGGCTCTGCAGTTAAGGTGTTTGCTTGCAAAACCTAATGACCCGTGTTCAGTTCCCCAGTGCCTACAAAAAAGCAGATGCACAAAATGGCATGTGCAGTGGCTAGAGGCCTGCATGCCCATATTCTCTCTCCCCGCCTCTGTATCTCTCTTGCTTGCCAATAAATAAATATTTAATATCATAATTCTGTAATCATTCTTTAAATAATTTTAACTTCTGAGAGATGGAATTTTTATAAATGATAGCTGAGATTTTAAAAATGATCTGAGGTGGGATGTAGAAGAAACAAGACTAGCAATGAGTTAAGGTTAGGTCTTACTAAATGAGAGCTAATTATAATAGTCCCTTTTCTTTAGTATAAGGTTAGGTCTTACTAAATGAGAGCTAATTATAATAGTCCCTTTTCTTTAGTATAAGGTTAGGTCTTACTAAATGAGAGCTAATTATAATAGTCCCTTTTCTTTAGTATAAGGTTAGGTCTTACTAAATGAGAGCTAAATATAATAGTCCCTTTTCATTAGTATATGTTTCAAATTTTTCACAATAAGCCTTTACCCAAGCCAATACTGAGCCTCAAATGATTTCAAGTGAGACAGGGGACTGTTTCAGCCTCCCCAGAAGCTCAGTCAACAGAAATCCCTCATTATACCCAGCTTAAAAGACTTCCTTTTTAGAGGAGACAAAAAATGTTCACCTTT
>PVKW010022883.1:0-34033 GCA_004027895.1 Orientallactaga bullata
TAATCTCCAGGACGTCTGTATTTATTTATTTTGACATAGGATCTCATGTAGCTCAGGCTAGCCTTGATCTCTTCGTATAGCTCATGATGACCTTGAACTGCAGATCCTCATGCCTCCATCTCTGAAGTGCTAAGCTTTTAAGCATATGTCACCACTTCCAGTTTGTGTTGCGCTAGGGATTGAACCCAGGTTTTTGTGCATGCTAGGTAAGCATTCTACCTACTGAGCTAGTTCCAGCCTTCTCCTGGACTTCTTTGATTAACAATGTTAACATAATGTAGAGAGTACAGAAAATATCTAAGAATAATTAAGGAAAACATTAAATAGTCTTGAAATTCTACAACCAAGAAACTACCACTGGGGGCTGGAGAGATGGCTTAGCTGTTGAGAGCTTGCCTGTAAAGCCTAAGGACCCCGTTTGAGGCTTGATTCCCCAGTATACAAGTAAGCCAGATGCACATGGCGGCATATGCGTCTGGAGTTTGTGTGCAGTGGCTGGAGGCCCTGGTGCGCCCATTCTGTCTCTCTCTTCCTTTCTCTGTCTCTACTAAGTAAATAAATAAAAAACAAACTTTAACAAAAACCCCACCACTGCTGTTATTGTGTTGCATTAATTAATTAGTTCTTTGGATTTCCTTTCTTTTTCTTTTAAGATACTTTTTCTTTTTAACTTTAATATATAAACATATTGTGAATTGGTAGTATTCCTATCATGTTATCTTATTTTGTCTCCTCTCCCCTGCCACCATACTCTTGTAGGTTTCTGGAGTTTTTCTTTTTCTCTTTTGAACACAAAGAGTAAAGAGGCTAAGATTAAATTGACTGGCCTAGTTCACTGTCTTCAAATGTTACCTTGGTTGGTATGATATTTTTTTCTTCTTGGTAGATTTTATCTTTCATTATTCCTTTAATGCATGTACTTGGCAGGTAAATTCTCTCTGTCTGAATATGTCCTTATTTGCTCTTTTAGGTTAGATGGAATTCAATGTTGAGAATTAATTTTTCTCAAAACCCTGAAGATCTCTTTCGGCTTCTGGAATGTGCTGTTGCTCATAAAATGTCTATTATCAATCCGGTTGTTATTTCTTTGTAGTTACTGTTTTCTCTCCAGTGACTTCTAAGACTTCCTTCCTCATTCCTTGAGGTTCCAATTTCAGTAAGATAGATCAATCAGTAGGACAGGTTCAGTATAGATTTTTTTTAGTTTTTCCTCTGTTTTATTTCTTCTGTTGTACACTTCCACTCTACTTTTGTTTTGATTACTTGTCTTTCTTTAACTATGAAAATGTCTTAGTTTTATCCTTTTAAATATTGCTCTTTTTATTGCTAGGCATGGTGACACTCAAAATCATAACACTGGGGAAACTGAGACAGGAAGATTGCTACATAATAAATGTAATGCCAGGCTGGACTATAGAGTATAATCTTGTCATTGGGTTTATCATAGATCTTTGCTAATCCATCACAACTCCTTCCTCCTCTTGTTTTTCACTTATTCTCCTATTTTCAGGCATTATTAGTAACATTTTTCCTAACATCTTCCCATTCCCTGATTCATTTTTATAGCTAACATGTACCCATTGAATAAATATTCAAAATTTTTTATTTCTAGTATTTCTAATTCTTGTAAATATCTCCTTTTATTTGATCTTTTTCTAATAAATACCTTTTAATTTTAATATTGTATTTAGATTTATATCTTTGAGGAGCTTAAACAAAATAGAGGTCATTCAATTAATAAACTACATGTGTTTTGAAATTAATATAATTCACTTTAATAAATGTATACCTGCACATCAGCCCTCATATTAAAGAACACCGAGATTCATGAGGCTCATCAGATTTTGCCTTTAGCTGTAGGCAGGGCTGAGATATTCCCGTGAGAGCACTGTTCATTTTTTCACTGTGTTTGGCTGGCTGCTAGATGTTTTAGCATCTCTTTGGTTCTGTGTACGGTAAAAGGCTTGTAACAGGTATCCTTCTAGCTTTTGTCTTTTTCTTCTATTGCTTGTGTGTGTGTATGCATGTGCCCAAGTTTTGTGCTTGTGTGTATATTCATGTACACAAGTTGTGCACGTATCTTTATTCACGTGCCCAAGTTTTGTGCATATGTATGATGTGCACAAGTTGTGCATAAGCTGAGCATGTGTGTTTATGTGTATGTACAAGTATGTATGTGTATGCACGTGTGATGTGTGTGTGTGCACAAGTTGTGCATGTAGACATGGAGGCCAGAGGGACCTCCTTTCTTGCTCATTGTCTTCTTGGAGATAAGAGCTTACAAATCAAGCTACACTAACTAGTGAGCCCCAGGGATTCCTGACCCCACCTCTCCAGTGTTGAGATTGCAGGCACACACTCCCACACCAGCCGTTTGATAGATGCTAGGAATCAAACTTGTGTCCTCATGCTTGTGTAGCAAGCTCTTAACCTACTGAGCCATCTCTTCAGCCCAAGCTTACAGCTTCCAAATGGCAGAATAAACCCCAGGAGGGGGAAGAAAAGGTCACTGGAGGGAGAAGCGCCTTAATGATGGCATCTAACCACTAAGGCCAAGCTGACAGTTACCTTCTTTGTAAGCCTTAAAGAGAAAATGTCTTCATAAGCACTGGCACTTATTTCCAGAAGTAGAACTATCACACAGAATCATACAGAATTAGAATTGGAAGGGATCACTTATTTCATGAAGTCAAGAAGGAAAACAAAAGTGGGATGTTAACTTGCTAAGATCTTTTGGCTATAGATTGTTTGGACCCAGGACACAGCTCGGCTCCTAGCCCTTGGTCCTGAAAGCAAGACTCTTTCCATGTTTTATAGTTTCCTTACATTCCCAGAACACTGTAGCCTGCCTAGCATTTTTAAAAAGATTCTGACAGATGCCAGCAAAAATGTTCAAATATGTCAACTTCTGCTCATCCTCACGTTAGCCAGATTTTTCAACTTTATCTCACTTGAGGGAAGCAGGAGAGAAGTACATCTGTAACATGTAAACCAGCAAGATAAATTCCTAAAAAACAGTTGTTTGGTTTCATATACTTTAATTAACAAAGTGATTTTTGGAACTCCTTTTTTAAAAAAATACACAGTGCTAGTCTCAAAATAGTTTTTAGGAATAATGGGCTTGTTCTGTAAATATATTGAGTGCATGTGAAAGCATCTTTTATTTCATCTCTAAATGCATTCTTATCTCTCTGATAAAGGTCAATTTCTAACCAATACCTTAAAATATAGCCAATATTTCTTAACTTTCTTTGCTTTTCTGTTCAATAGAAACCCCCCAAATTAAAATAATATTCAAATTAATTAAAATGTAGAGTTTATGTATGTCCCATATATTCCATCAACTTAAAAAATGATTTGGGGCTGGAGAGATGGCTTAGCAGTTAAGGTGCCTGCCTCCTAAGCCTAAGAATGCCGGTTCCAATCTCCAGTGGTTCCAATCTCCAGGTCCCACGTTTAGCCAGTTGCAAAGTGATGCAAGGGCTGAATAAAGATATGTGCACAACTTGTGTACATAAATATACACACAAGCACAAAACTTGTGCACATGCATACACACACACAAGCAATAAAAGAAAAAGACAAAAGCCAGAGGGATATCTGTTAAAAGCCTCTTACCGTACACAGAACCAAAGAGATGCTAAAACATCTAGTAGCCAGCCAAACACAGTGAAGAAATGAACAGTGCTCTCACGGGAATATCTCACAAGGGGGGGGGGCGCACGCATCTGGATTTTGTTAGCAGCAGCTGAGAGGCTGCTGGCGTGCCCATCTCTATCTGTCTCCCTCTCCCTCTCTCTCTCTGTCTCTCTCTGTCTCTCTCTCTCTCTCTCTCTCAAAAAAAAAAAACTATTTGAACATATATTGCTTTTGAAAACTTTATAATTTATATATTATTGTAACGTCATTGCAAATAATTTCTATATATTGAGTAGCTACAAAGTGTCAAATTTACTTATTTTTATTTATTTATTAGAGAGAGAAAGAGAGAGAGAGAGAGAGAGAATGGGCATGCCAGGTCTCAAGCCACTGCAGATGAACTCCAGACGCATGTGCCACCATGTGCATCTGGCTTATATGGATACTGAGGAATCAAACCTGGGTCCTAAGGCTTCACAGGCAAGTGCCCTAACCACTAAGCCAACTCTCCAGCCCCTCAAAGTATCAAATTTAATGCCGACACATTTCACCGTACTCATTTGTCACGGAAAGCCAGTGTGGGAGTTTGACTACATGCCCCCATAGACTTACATGTTTTTTTAAAGCTTGTAACTTGGCTCTCCAGCTGCCTGGTTGGAGGTGTCACTGGGTCCAATCCTGGGGCCCAGCCCTAAGGTGTGTTTATGAGCAGATGTGAGTTCCAGCCCAAAGGTATGCAGAGCAGTCTGAGCTGTGGTAGGGTCCCTGCTGCTTGCTGCCCATTCATGCTCGCTGCTTTTGGCTTTTACGGGTTGTTTCTCCCTGCTTGGATGTATGGAAGTAGCTTCTTCCACTACTGATGGAACTCCCCCCCACACCCTACAACCCCGGATGTGTAAGCTTGAAATAAATCCCTTCCTCCCCTAAACTTTGCCTACTTTAGATGTTCATTACAGCAATGTGGGACTGTCTGCAAAGCGGACAGTTATTCCAGCCAGCAGAGTAGAAGTTATTCTTTTCAAGTTTTTCCATTTGTAATCCTCAGTTTCCTCTATGAGACATCAACAGAGCTAGAAAACTTTCTCAATTCAATCTGCATTTGATGGGAGAGCTTAATTGATGTATTGTTTCAGCTCTTCAAATCTCTTCTACTTTACTGATTTCTTTTGAGTTCCTCATAATTATTTTCATATTTTTTCTTCCAAACTAACATGCTTTTTTTTTTCTATGACTCAACAATTAAATCAGTCTCTTTATTTACTCTCCCTATTGACTCCATAAAATGTGACTTCACTAACCGTGCCATGGCAGTGACAGAGCTTTGAAAATCAAGACATAAGCATTGATGAATTCTGGACTACGTTTGGCTATTTACCTTTCTTGGCATTCATTTTACTTTGTTGTCTGCTAGAGTACTTGCTTTGTCGCTTTCTTTCTTACATCTCTATCCAAATGCTACTTTCTAAGGATTTTCTTTCCCATTTCTTTTGTTTTATTAATATATAAATCACAGGGCCAGAGGGATGGCTTAGCAGTTAAGGTATTTGTCTTCAAAGCCAAAGGACCCAGGTTTGGTTCTCCAGGATCCAGGTTTGCCAGATGCACAAGGGGGCTCATGTGTCTGGAGTTTGTTTGCAGTGGCTGGAGGCCCTGGCATGCCCATTCTCTCTCTCTCTTTCCCTCTTTCTCTGTCAAATAAATAAATACAAATAAAATATTAAAAAGGTATAAATCACATACAGTAAATTCTGCATTTTGAAACACACATTTCAGTGTGTTTTGCTATACTCAAGGGCATACACAACCATCAGTACTAAGCTGTAGAGTAATTTCAGCACCCTCAAAAGATCACTGCACTCATAGACCAGCCACTCCTCTTTTGGCTTTAGTCCCAGACACATGTGCCACTTTATGCCTATGGCTTCACATGGGTACTGAGGACTTGAACCAGGCCTCACAAGCTTGGCAAGCAAGCGCCTTTAACCACTAAGCAATCGCTCCCTCCTGATCGCAGGTATTTTGTCACAGTGACAGAGCTTAGTCATAACAGCAACTGTGCTGGCAAATGTCCAGCAGGAAAGAAAATTTTTGCTCCATCCTTTGCATTTGATTATATTGTTGCTGCATCATTTGTAGTGATGACGTTGTTTCTCCATCCCAGTCAAGAAATGCTTTGAGATGCTTGTTATAATCCACAGCTTCTTGACGCATAACCAACTGGGGAAAGAAGACAGGGAGGCGATGATTCACATCAATCAATTTACTGAGCACCAGGGTTATGGTACAGGGAGATGTCTTTTCATTGATGGTTTCTTTCTCCTTTACACCAAGGTACTTAGGGCCAAGAAGACAAGTAGGTATTAAAATTCAGCTCACGCTCTATAACCTAAACTGTGGGTCTTGGCATGGGGCTGCACCAACTCAATGGGTGCTTTCTCCTAATTGGCACACAATTTCCTTGTCAGGATAGCAGGGCTCCTCTCCTGAGGTTGTGCATTACTTAGTCATCTTTATGTCGCCTTGAGCTGAGCACTGTGATAGCAAAGTTAAATTAATGGATCTTCAAGGAAGGAACTAAGAAAACAGGTAACTTTGCAAAGGTGCTTCTAATGTGTGAGACACTGTATGGGGGGTTGGTCAAGGAGGATGGAGTCAGAGCTAGTCTCAGAGCCGTCCCTGTCCACTTCCTGGGCTCTCCTGTCCTATAGGTGGGTTGCATCAGTTGATTGTCTTTCCAAACAATATAAAGTTGAATTCTCAAGTAAAAGCTTTGAATGGGGAAGTCAGAAAAAATAGGATAGAGGGAAAAAAATATCTTAATTTAGATGTGACATAGCTGGGTTTTGACTAATAAGCAAAGTTCAAAAGAATTTTTTTTTCTGTTTTGTGAACTTTAAAGAAACCCCTGACTCTGTGACTGAAGTGGTTTTAAGGTACTCTATGTTCATTCTAAGGAGAGTGGAGGGAGAAGGTGGGGCCGCGGTCCATGCTTGAATTTGACTTTCTTTTCTTCACTTAATGGGGTAGCAGGGAGCTGACTGAGGCTCACCAGGAGATGTGACGTCATAGCCCTCTTCTTTTCGTGCACTGGTGCTCATAGTCAGGTCTTGGAGCGATCTCTTTGCACACTCTCATGACCTGCTAGATACTCAATCTAGTGCTTTCTATGCATCTCTTCATTTAATGAAACGACCTATTGTAGTGTTTAATAATTGTACTTCAAGCCCATTGTGTTGATACATGCTTTTAATCCCAGCACTTGGCAGGCAGAGGTAGGAGGGTCACTGTGAGTTCAAGGCCACCCTGATACTCCATAGTAAGTTCTAGGTCAGCATGGGCTAGGGAGAGACCCTACCTCAAAACACAACACAAAATAATAATAATCATACTTAAATGACTATTTTCACTGGACAGAAGAAAATAGGGAGAGTAGCTTTCTCCAGATGAAATAGTTTCAGAGAATCATCTAGAAAGTGGAACTTCATTTCCTAGAAGGGTATCTATTCTCAGGTATATATAGAAACCATTAATTCTGTGAGGTCCACGTTAACAAATCAAGAGACTTATTATCAAACAATGTCTAAATAGCTTATCTCTAAGAATGCATAAAGGGAGTAAATGTGTCAAGGCTTCTGCCTAATGTTCTGTGAGACGTTTTACAGACACGGTTCCATGGAACTAGAGAATGTGGGACCAGAAGTTCCAGGCAAGAAACTAAAATAGCTAGGTGTGTGTGCGTGTGTTTTATTTCTTTCAATAGTTAACTTAAATGATGCTGAAACCTCAGTTAAATACATGTTGTAGTTACCTGCTCTTTGCTGGGAGAAAGCACCGGACCAAAAGCAGTTGATAGGAGGAAAGAGTATATTTTGGCTTACAGTCTCAAGGGGGTAACAATGGCATGAGCATCTGCCACAGAAGTGGATCCAGCAGTAGGAGAGTGAGTTGGTCTCTGGCTATGACACCTCTAAGCCCATCCCCCAAGAAACACGCCTCCTCCAGCAAGGTTTCACCTCCCAAATTGCCACCAGCTGGGGACCAAGCCTTCAGAACACCTGAGTTTATGGGGGATGTCTGATTCAAACAACCACAATACAGTTTCTTTCCTGGGTGGGTCTCTTTTTTTTTTTTTAGACAACTGTGAAACTTGGGGCTTCTAATATGAGGCGCCCTGCTGACTGTCAGCAGCAGCAAACAGTCTGCTCACTGTCCTGCTTGCGATGACATTCGCCAGATCTCACTGTCTGGCACCATCCCTGTCCCCCTGGGGAGCTGCGGCTCCCGTCTGGGGCTTGTTCTCCACTGCAATAATTTTTGCTCTGCTAATGAAGGTTTGCTTATCCTACTCAGAAGCAGAAATGCCAGGGTCTCGTTACTTAGCGCTTTCCCCTCATCAGCCTCACCCTAAACACTATTATTCTTCTCTTCTACCACCATGGCGTTTTCTTATCTTAACCACACTAGGATTTCTGAGTCAGGATGTACAAACATGCCATTGCATTCACTGCCTGGAGATGGTCCTTTCCAAAGACTTTGTGCACAAAGCCTCTTTCTGTGTGCTGCACCCAGTGGAAGGAGCTCTGTTCACTGAGACACAGCATCCGCTATAGCTGTTCCTAGAGCCTTCATCACCAGGAGGGAAGGAGGACCCGATGAGGAGTCCTTGCCTGCACAAAGCCCGGCCACTGACCTCCACTAGTGTAACTCCTAAAAGGGAACTCATGCCTTCCCTGGAGGTGTTTGCCAGAGCTTGTCTTTTTCCTCTGTTCCCCAAGGCTCACCTATTTCTCATTTCTGCAGAACATAGCACTGGCCAAGGTATGTCTCCAACTGTCTAGACGGATCATTCCTTCCATTGTTCCCCTGGATGTGTGCTCATGTAAACTGAAAGAACTGAAGGAACTTGGCTTTTGACAGACACTATGAGTAAGTATGGATAACATGATGGGAATGCTTTTGGAAGAAGGTCAGGAGAGGATGTTGGGAAGAGCACTAATTATATGTTAGTTGTTAAAAGTCTGGGTTAGACAATCAGACTGAGGAGGATTCAACTCCCAGCTTTGGAGCTGATTATCCACAGAGTGAGTGTCTTCATGTTTCTAGGTCTGGTTAACCTCTCCCGTGACTGGCTGGCAGAGGAATCTTTCTTTGTGGATTGGTATATGGACTAAGTCATGTATGTCAGCACATGTACAGGACCTGGGCCTGGCCTTGGGAAAGCCCTATCATGGACAAGATTGCATTTTGAACTATTGATATATTGTTTATTGATTTTTTTTTTTTTTTTTTTTTTTTTTTTTGGTTTTTCGAGGTAGGGTCTCATTCTGGTCCAGGCTGACCTGGAATTCACTATGTAGTCTCAGGGCGGCCTCGAACTCACGGCAATCCTCCTACCTCTGCCTCCCGAGTGCTGGGATTAAAGGCGTGTGCCACCACGCCCTGCTGTTTATTGATTTTTAAATTTGATTTATTTGCAAGCAGAGAGATAGAGAGGAGACAGAGAGAGAATGGGTGTGCCAGGGCCTCCAGCCACTGCAAACAAACTCCAGATGCATGTATCCCTTCTGCATCTGGCTTACATGGGTCCTGGGGAATCAAACCTGGGTCCTTTGTCTTCACAGGCAAGTGTTTTAACCACTAAACCATTTCTCCAGCCCCATGACATATTATTAATACATGGATAAATCATAAACTCAGAGGAATGGTATCTAATATTATATCCAAAAATGTTAAACTTTCAATCTTTGTGATCAGTGAGGTGACAAATATCATAGTAAGATCGCCCTTACATTCTAAAAATGTTCAACTTTCATTGTAAACTAATTTAAAAAAAAAAAAACACAGATTGAACCATTATAAAAACAACAGTGCAAAGGATACTTTAGTGGAAGAAAGCTAAGAAACAAGACACAGATATTGCTCATAGATTTATTTTTATTTCCATTTGCATCTTTATTGTTTAGGATCCACTAACCCAAACTAGCTTGGCAGTTCTGGCCCCTGCTCTGGGCTTGAGGTGGGAAGAAGGAATTGAACCCCTTCATCATCAGTCATTTCCCAATCCCCCCCCACACACCCTTCTCCTCGTTACCCTGGTAACATTTTGAGAGTGGAAACTGTTAAGCAGAAAGCAAAGGGAGGAAGAAAAAGGAGAAATAGGTGAAGGAGAACCTGAGGGTAGTGAGGGATGATAAGGAGAGGAAGAGAAATAAGAGTCAAGGGATGGGGGCAGGGAGGCGATCCCTACTCTCTTCTCCCCCAGCTCTGGGGAGACTGTGTATGCTAATGGGCCCAGGCAGGCATCTGTTAGCGCCCTAATGTGCTTCTGGCTGGGTCTTTGCCTTAGGCATGCAAATTTGCATTTTCCCCCTTGACACTCTTTTAATATGTACTTGTATAAGTAGCTTTCTAAATTTGTCTGGAATATAATGTTTGCAAGGCATTTTGGGAGACTTATGAAGTCCTGGGATGGAATTAAGCTTAATTGTTATTTTATTCACTTCTTTTTTTTTTTTAAATTATTACCTAAGGAAATTGTTAAACTGCCCATAATGTGAGAAATTAAAAATGATAAAGCAAAAATAACTACAACCCAGAGACCATCTACTTACTGGCAGAAAGATAGATGAGATGGTTATTTCTAAGTTAATTAAGAACATTTATAAACACTGCAAGTGTTGCACTAAAGCTTTATGTCCAGTGTGTGTGTGTGTGTGTGTGTGTGTGTGTGTGTGTGCGTGTGTGTGTTGTCTCCACTTCTAAAGGAACTGAGGAGCGCTGCCTCTCTTGGAGGTGAGGTCCAACTCTTCACCCTGACCAGATTAACATCTCCACAGATTTGACTTTAGCTCCTTTGTTCACTAATCACCCATCAGCTTTTTGCTTTCAAAGGATCTGATCACACAGTGTACAGAAGTGAATTAACAACAATTTAGGAATTCATTAAGACTTTATTCTGAGATCCTAACCTTAATGAGGTACTACAACTTAAGGTGAGATTACAATGAGAATGGGAGTTTTAAAATGGGGAGGTTGAGGCTGCTGGCCTTGCTAACTACCTCAGAGAAGGGTATGTGTCTGGGATCAGAGCTGAAATCCCAACTGAAATGTTTATGATTTAGCCCACATTCATGATGAACCTTGAATCTTGCTCATCTGGTTTCTTAACCTTCTCTCCTGCCTGTCTTAGAGTAAAATTACTTCTGTCTTTTCTTTTTTAGTGTGTTTCATGCAAAAAATAGTGTTGTTCGGCATGCTTAGTTAACCAGATATAATTAGCTACTTGTGGCAAAGTCTTGAAGATAAAAGCAGAAATTATGGAGTTGAACTCCACTCTGACCAATCACCCTCTCCAGTTTTGTGGTTTGGGGCTAGTTACTCTGCCAACTTTTTCATACGTAAAATGGGAATATGAGAATAATAGCCCTCCCTCTTAATAGTAGTATGTATTAAGGTATGAGAGAAACTCAAATGGGATTTAGAACCTAGTTAGTCAAAATAATCACATGCACCTCCTGTATTGAGGCTAAGTTTTGCTGCAGGTAGAGGAAACAACCTTCAGGGGTTCCAACTAAGCAGGTGAAGGGCAAGATTTCCAGAATGACGAGGAAGGAAGATGGAATCCTGAGTTTTGTCACAATCTTAGTGCCAACATTTGATATTGGAGCCCATGATGGAGAGAATGGAGCCAGTTGTTAAAAGGTATTTGATGGTTTTAGCCACTGAATTCTTCTCCTTCTACATTTAAAAAATATTTTATTTTTATTTACTTATTTAAGAGAGAGAAAGAGGCAGAGAGAGAGAAAGAGGCAGAGAGAGAGAAAGAGAGAGACAGAGATAGAGAGAAAGAGGCAGAGACAGAGAGAGAAAGAGAGAGAGAGAGGGAGGGGGAGAAAGAGAATGGGCATGCCAGGGCCTCTAGTCCCTGTAGATGAACTAAAGATACATGTGCCACCCTGTGCATCTGGCTGAAGTGGGTACTGGGGAATCAAATCTGGGTCCTTAGGTTTGCAAGCAAGCTTCTTAACCACTAAGCCATTTCTCCAGCCCTCCTTGTACATTTACACAACAATGCTCCACCAATTGAAGACTCACTCTCATTTCTGCAGGACGCACCCATGGGTGTTCCCAAGGAACACACTGGCCGAGACAGCCTTAAGGTTTCCCTTACCCTCATGATTTTCTAGGCTTTCATCTTGCTGACTAGTCTTCAGCCTTACCTCTCTTTTCTTAGAACAATTACTTTAGAAAGCCCATGCCTGCAAATTCTTTCTCTGCCTCCTGTGAGAGATGAGCCATTTCAAAGTCTCTGGCCAATTTTGCTCTCCAGAGTTGTCTTTCTCAAGGACCCAGAATCTCTCTCCTAGTTGTAACCAAACTGTTGGAGAGGAGATGCAACGACTATCTCATCTGCTAATGTCTGTTCTACTAACAGGTTTTTAGCTCTAAGGAAAGGTTAAGAGGTTCTGAAATTGTCTCTGATCAAAGAAAAAGAGAGGGCTGGAGAGATGGCTTAGTGGTTAAGGCATTGCTTATGAAGCCTAAGGACGCAGGTTCAATTTTCAGGTAAGCCAGATGCACAAGGTGGTACATGTGTCTGGAGTTCATTTGCACTGGCTAGAGGCCCTGGTGTGCCCATTCTTTCTCTCCCCTCTCTCTCTGCCTCTTTCTCTGTCTCTAATGAATAAATAAGTAATAAATAAATATTTTTAAAAGGAGAAAGATTTCTTCTGTCCTGATCTCCTCTGACCTCCTGACTCCCCAACCTCCCCTTCTCAACATATCTACTTCCTGTAGCATCTATCTGGACACAGTCTGCCCAGTTGCATGCTGGGAAATTCTCCTCACTGTGAAGAAGCCGTGCTAACGATCAACTGGACATGTGGCAGCAGGATGTCACATTTTATATGATTCAGATCTCACAGACATAAGAGTTGCTACTGACAGTGGAAAATGATAGAGGACAGGAGAAACGGGGTGTGTGTATACACTGCATGATAAGGGCACATATGTGCTCTGTGTTGTACATTGGCATACACACTATAAATTGCTCTTCATGTACATACTGCTAATGGTTTGTTCTGAGTTAAAACATGGTGGGAGGAACGCAAGGCTCCCATACCTTGCAAACCTATCTGGAGAGAGAGAAAAAGATGGACAGAGAGAGAGGAAGAGAGAGAGAATAATGAGAAGAAAATGCAGGAGAAAATAAGGGAAGAGAGCAACAGCCCTGAGTTTTTTTTTTTTTTTTAATTATTGACAGCTTCTTTAATTGTAGACAATATCCCATGGTACTTCCCTCCCTCCCCCCACTTTCCCCTTTTGAAACTTCACTCTCCATCATATCCCCCTCCCCCTCTCAATCAGTCTCTCTTTTCAGTTTGATGTCATGATCTTTTCCTCCTATTATGATGACCCCCTGTCTGGAGGGCAAGACAACCCTGGAGTGATCGCTTTTGCTCCTACTCCCTGTAAATCCTGCTGGTTGGAGACGAGGTGGGAGGCAGTTTTCAGGAGGTTACCCTGCCACCTTCTCAGATCACCTGGCCTCCTCGTGAAACATAACTTCAAGATTCTGCTTGTGGCTCTGTTCACAGGTGCTGGCGGCACAAGCAGCACCCGTCGTAAATGTTCCAGTGCCGGTTGCGTGGGAGGAGATTCTTCACTTCCGTGAGCACCTTGCGCTGTGTGGTAACCTTGCTTTCTTTGCTAAAGATAAGGATCTGTTCTACCATTCATTTGGGCCCTGGCTTCTCCTGCGTTTGCCACTTATCACACAGCTCCTCGCTGTTCCCAGTATAAACATCTCCTTGTTCCTCAGTGGCACTGGAGTTGGCCTCAGACTGAGTTCTTATCCCTCTATTTCCAGAGCTTTGAACAAATTCTTCAAACAAAAATTTTTCAAAAGTTGGTCTTAACATTGTGGAAGATGGGGGTGGAAAGATTGTAAGAGCCACAGGGTGGAAGGAGTAGAGGCATAACCCCCCCCACCCCACTCGCTCACACATAATGACCGACTGCTGCTCTCACAACTCATAACCCACAACCCCATAGTGAATACCAGAAACCCTCTGAGGCGGGCCCTCAGTGGAATGTGGCCAGGGAGGAGGGGAATGGGACCAATACATGATTTGTCCATACAAGAAAGTTCTTAGTTAAAACAAAAAAATTTAAAAAAAGTTTGTCTGAATCTGAGCTTAGTGTTCATTTGTGAAGCAATAGTGGGAACATTGTAGAACTCTGGGGGGGGGGGTGCGGTATTTAGACTACTATCATTGAGGTAGCATCATTTCTATCCCAAAACTTGAAAGGATATTCAGACCATAAAAATCTAAATGTAGTTACCGGTGGTCTTCTCTGGATCAGATGTTTCTAGATTCTCGGCACCTTATTCAAAGAATGGAAAACCACACATAGTCAAGCAGGGAGGGCTTTTGTTTGGAGAGACAGTGCAGGGCGGACACACTGCAAAGGAGCTTGGGGTCAGGTGAGATTGCTCAAGAGCAAGGGGTCACCACTTGAGGCTTCCTTTCATGCATTCAGGAAGAGGAGGAGGGTTGCTAGGGGTCGAGTATGGAGTGGCTTTCTCTTTTGATTGACACGCTTAGGTTATGCATGCCTCTGTTCACTGTGCATATCCTTTCTCATGATGTATCTGATTTTAATCATGTGCATACCTAACCATTCATAGGAATAAAATGGTATGTAGGAGATTCCCCCCTAAAATTTCATTTTGGGGACACAGTTTACCTTACTGCATGTGTACATAAAGCCAGTTTATGTTGAAACAGATCAAAGCTTCTACTTCTAGGATGTGTCCCAGGATATGTGTGACCACAGAAAGGTCGTTACTAAGGCAGAGTTAGCACTACTAAGTCATTTGGGTGTGTGGTAGCTTGAATGTAAAATGCATCTTATAGTGTCATGTGTATTTTTCGTTGTTTGTTTAACTTTTTTATGGACCACCTTAATACATATAGACAAGATACCACTTGAAAAAAAAAGCTGCTGCTGTGCCTGTGGGCAGGGGTGATGAGGTACAGACCAGGAGCCAGGTAGCCTTTTCTCCTGATAGGCAGCTGCGTAGGGACTGGCCCATAGAAACATAGATACCACCTTGCCTGCCCTGGCAAGACTAGAACCCATACTTGATCCAGTCTAGTCCAAGATGGCTGCGAGAACTCCCCAGCAACAGCTTCTGGCTTGTTCCTCAGATCAGCTCAGTGTGACAAGCTGGCCCTTCCTGAGTCAGTCTCTTGAGCCCTCCAACCCTTCCTTATGCTCCTGAGGCTGATGATGCAGCTTATCCTGATGGGGCATCTGTTTCATATAAACAGACCTACGCCACATGTGTGAGCTCTCTTGGCCCTTGGCTCTTGGTCTTTGCTACTCTCTTAACTGATTCTTTCCCTATGAATGGGGGATTTTCTTAGTCTTGGCCAGGCTGGGGAGAGGGAGGATTTCTTTGGACACTCCTTTGCTTTATGTTGGGTGTTTTTCTGCTTTTCTACATGTGTTATCTCTATTTAAGCCCAGAGCCTCCTCTTACTCTCTCTCAGTCCTCTCTGACTCCCTGGGCATGGAGTATTGTTTGGCTTCGGCTCTCCTGCTTTGCTTTCCCTGTGTGTGTGTGTGAGCCCCTTCCCTAGAAATTTCTTCCCTGAGATATGAGGGGGATTTTCTGTCTCCCATCCCACTTCCCAGCCTGACTGGCAAGGGGGAGAATTTCTTTTGGCTGCTTCCCTTCCCTCTGGGTCCTAACTCTCCCTAAAAAAATCCAATCATTTGTAACTTACCATTCTCTGAGTCTGTGGTGTTGACAATTCTTTGATATCTTGGACAAGGACGTGAAGTTGGCATTCACTGGCCTGGGGGGGTTGGGGAGAATCTCCTGTATTTTTTTTTTTTTTTATCAACATCTAATTGATAGGAAACAGAAAATGGCTAGGCATCAGGGTAACAGAATCCCAAAGTGAATTATTGTTATTCCTTGCCTAAAAGTGGGAAGTGTCACTAAGCTTGCAGAAACTAGGTGTTACAGCCTCCAGGAAAGATTTCTAAAGCTTACACTCTTCTTAGAGGACAGAAACTCTGATCCTTACCTAAAATTACTGGAAAAGCTATAAAATACGGTCTTTGTCCATAATAACCTGCCAACCTGGTCTTCCCCATGTAGCCACTCCCCATAAAAACCCAGATTAGAGTCTCAAGGTGGGCTTCTCAAAACCCCTCTTGCCTTCCTGGGCAAGAGCTCTACCTTGCTTCTTTCTCTGATGTTCTAGGCTCAATCCCCCTGTCTCTTCTTCCTCCTAAAGCTTTAAGGTCTAATAAAATCTTTCAGAACCTTAGTCTCTGATCTTTGGATTTCATTTTCTGAATTCATAGGACAAGGACCCAGGAGCACCTCAAGTTATTGGTGCATTGGCATACAAGGAAACCAAAATTCCTGTATGACAATCCCTCTCTGGACTCCAACCCTACATGAGTAAAAGGAAAATTTCTTAATCACATTGATACATAAGATCAGCTGGATGAGTTGATCCCACAGAGAGGACAATGCATAATCCATATATAAGGAGTTTTGCATTTCTTTCTGTTCATTTTGCAATTTTCATAATAAGCCATGATGGCCACCTCCCCAGCATTTTGTATGTCCAGTTACAATTTAAAACTAGTGTTTTGGACTTGACCCCACCCGTAATATGTTGAGTAGACAGCCGCATGAAATTACAGCCTTGCAAGGTCTTCAGTGACATTGAGTGTCAGTATTTTACTTGGTTCATGGCCTCCAATGTCACATCAAGGTCAGTCATGCATACATAGAAAAGATAAATGTCATCTTTTTTCTCTGTTGCCTAATGATGCAGCTTCCACCCACCTCTATTCTCCCCCAACTTTCTACTGCCACACTGAACATTCAATTTACTTCTTTTTTAAAAAAATATTTTATTTATTTATTTATATGAGAGAGAGAGAGAGAGAGAGAGGAGAGCAGGTAGAGAGAAAGAAAAAAAGAGGAAGAGAGAATGGGCATGCCAGGTCCTCTAGCTACTGTAAATGAACCCCAGACACATGCAACACCTTGTGCATCTGGCTTTACGTGGGTACTGGTGAATCAAACCTTGATCCTTTTCCTTTGCAGGCTAGCACCTTAACCACTAATCCATCTCTCCAGCCCCTCAATTTACTTCTTAAGTAATGTGTCTACTGGGGGAATCTGTTGGCAAAATCAGATCATTTATGAAGAAATGGGGCATCTACCGATATGTTGGTTGATGCTCAAACTATAAAACTGTACCCATAAATAAATATTTGAATTTCATTTCTGCTTATCATTTATTGAAAGAGCGTCTTATGTACACTAGGTTGTCCTTAACTCACTCCATAACTAAGGATGACCTTGAAGTTCTGATCCCCGTTTCTACCTCCTTACAGAGTGTAAACTTGTAAATGTGCATAACCACATTCATGTAGGCACAGATCAATGGAATAGTTTAGGAAAACATGTTCCTGTTCTTTTCTTGTTATACCTTTCTCCATCTTCCTCTGCAACATAAGAAACCAGCTATTCAATCATTGTCCCTCCAGATTCCCGCCTGCCATTTTTTTAAATCTCTGATTCTGCTTTCCTGGGCTTCTTACTAGATGGCTTATTTGTTAATTCATGGCTGTGTCTTACTGATCTTTGCTTCATAGAAGCTAGCTCATTGCGCTGCATGAAGAGACACAGAAGGGGAAAGTGTAATTAAGAAACAGAGCCTTAACTTGTTTCTTTCCCAGTAGACATAAAATGAAAATGTAAAGAAGTTGTTGAGAGGTCTTTAACACATTCATCTGAGATGTCATTGGCTTTGGCAAGGCTGTTTTTAATCTTTAAATTTGAAATATTCCCCAGCTGGGGAGAGACTACTTATGGTAATAGCTTCCCTGGGCTACTTAGCTTTCCCCTAAGCCCATACATGCTCGGAATTCGTTTCCTAAAGGTCCTCTTCAAGTCATAAATTTGTTAAGGTTGCTGGGAGTTTCAAATTATGGATGTGAAGATGTAGTGTTTCCGACGTTCCTTCCTTAAGCAGAGTATAATGGCAGTGGATTGGAAACCATAGTTTTCTATTATGCAGTACATATACACTTGAGTCTCTCTCTGTGTGTGTGTGTGTGTGTGTGTGTCATGCATATGTATATACTCATGTAATGCCCCATGTGTTCCTGACTGCTTTGGGGTGCCCTGGCCTATGGTGGCCAGACCAGAACTTAGAATTTCCCTACTCCATTGCTCTTCCATCCATTATGTATATATGTGTATGCATGTATGTGTATATATATGTATGTATGTATACACACATACATACATATAAGCACAGAGAGTGATAGAGAGAGAGAGGGATGAAGGGATGAGTAGGCACACCAGGGCCTCTAGCCACTGCAAATGAACTCTAGATACATGCACTACTTGTGCCTCTGGGTTTACATGCATACTTGGGATTCAAACCTGGGTCATTACACTTTGCTGGGAAGTGCCTTAACCACTGAGCAATGTCTCCAGCCCATGTTCCCCCATTCTTATTTAAGCTCGAGTCTCTCACTGATCCCAGAACTTGCCTTTTTATTTTGTCATTTCTAGTGATACTCAAGTCTTTTTTCTCCATGGGACTGGGGAAGCAGACACACATGGGTATGCCCAGCTGTTTACGTGGGTCCTGGAGATTAAAACTTGATGGTCTTTCAGGTCTCCTCAGGCCTTCATGCTTGCACAGGAAGTGCTCTTAATCACGGAGCCATCTCTCCAACCCACACTTAACATTTATTAAACTAGTACTACTAGATGAAGACTGAATGGTGCTGATACACACCAAATTAGTATCTGGTGAAGGTACCCATTTAGATTTCACATAAGGTGAAAATCTTAGAAATGATTTTGCTATTCTGTCAGGTGGTATTATCTGTGTTTATGTTCTCTTACACCAATTTATCTTTGTCAGTTTACTGTGGTATACTTAACAGATAAAAATTATATATATTTAAGGTATAAAATGTGTTTTGATATATGTATAGATGTGGAAGCATTACCAAAATTAAGCTAGGTAAGATACTCAAACATAAGGTAGTCATCACCTCTCCTTTTTAAAAAAATAATATATTTATTTATTTATTTACTCATTTACTTATTTGACAGAGAGAGAGGGAGAGAATGGGAATGCCAGGGCCTCCAGCCACTGCAAACAAACTCCAGATGCATGCACCCCCTTGTACATCTGGTGAATGTGGATCCTGGGGAATCATACCTGGATCCTTTGGCTTTGCAGGCAAATGCTTTATACACTAATCCATCCCTCCATCCCTCACCTCTCTTTTTTTAAAAAATATATTTTATTTATTTATTTATTTATTCATTTATTTATTTGAGAGAAAGAGAGAGAATGGGCACTCCAGGGCCTCCAGCCACTGCAAATGAACTCCAGATGCATGTGCCCCCTTGTGCATCTGGCTTACGTGGGTCCTGGAGAATCAAACCAGGATCCTTTGGCTTTGCAGGCAAACACCTTAACTGGTAAGCCATCTCTCCAGCCCTCATTTCTCCTTTTTATGGTGAGAATACTTAAGTTC
The DNA here is from genome assembly GCA_004027895.1 of Orientallactaga bullata. NCBI lineage: Eukaryota > Metazoa > Chordata > Mammalia > Rodentia > Dipodidae > Orientallactaga > Orientallactaga bullata. The sequence goes on from PVKW010022883.1 coordinate 19,246, forward strand.
TTCTGTCTTAGCCAATTTCTGGTGTGTGTGTGGTGGGGGGAGCCAGGCACAGAAAAACAAATATTGCAGGATTTCACTGACATGTGCAATCTAAAAAGGGTCAAATTCACAGAATCAGACAATAGAGTGGTGGTTACCATGGATTGAGGAAAATGGGACCTGGGGAGATAAAATATCCAATTATATGATGAATAACTAATGAAGACATAATGTATAGTATGATAGATACAGTTAATGAATTATATGATTAAAAATTAAGTTTGAGCTGGTGGGCGTTTTTCAAAATGGGAGCGCGCATTCGGCGCCCCAGCCGCGGCAAGAGTCGGAGGGGCCCTTCGGTGGCGTCGGCATCGTTGCCGGGAGCAGCGGCCTAGACAGGACATCCTGATGGGCACCGAGACCGGCCGGCTGCTTGGAGCGCTGCCTCGAAAGGATTGCGTGAGGAGGGCGAATCCCGGGCGCTGCGGCCGGGGCCTGGGAACATGGCGACATGCATCGGGGAGAAGATCGAGGATTTTAAAGTTGACAGTCTCCTTGGGAAAGGGTCTTTCGCTGGTGTCTACAGAGCTGAGTCCATTCACACTGGGTTGGAAGTTGCAATCAAAATGATAGATAAGAAAGCCATGTACAAAGCTGGAATGGTACAACGGGTCCAAAATGAGGTGAAAATACATTGCCAGTTAAAACATCCTTCTATCTTAGAGCTTTATAACTATTTTGAAGATAATAATTATGTATACCTGGTGTTAGAAATGTGTCATAATGGAGAAATGAATAGATTTCTAAAGAACAGAATGAAACCTTTCTCAGAAAGTGAAGCTCGACATTTCATGCACCAGATCATCACAGGAATGTTATATCTTCATTCTCATGGTATATTACACCGGGACCTCACGCTTTCCAACCTCTTACTTACTTGTAATATGAACATAAAGATAGCTGACTTTGGACTGGCAACTCAATTGAAAATGCCCCATGAGAAGCACTATACACTGTGTGGAACACCTAATTACATTTCGCCAGAAATTGCAACTCGAAGTGCACATGGACTTGAATCTGATATTTGGTCATTGGGTTGTATGTTTTACACATTACTTATTAGAAGATCACCTTTTGACACAGATACAGTGAAGAACACCTTGAATAAGGTAGTGTTGGCAGATTATGAAATGCCAACTTTTTTGTCAAGAGAGGCTTAGGACCTTATTCACCAGTTACTTCGTAGAAATCCAGCAGATCGTTTAAGTTTGTCTTCAGTGTTATACCATCCTTTTATGTCCCAGAATTATTCAACAAAAAGTAAAGATCTAGGAACTGTGGAAGACTCGATTGATAGTGGACATGCTACAATTTCTAGTGCAGTTACAGCTTCTTCCAGTACGAGTATGGGTGGTAGTCTGTTTGACAGACGAAGACTTTCGATTGGACAACCACTCCCAAATAAAATGACTATATTTCCAAAAAATAAAAACTCAAGTGACTTGTCTTCAGGAGATGGAAGCAGTTTTTATACTCAGTGGGGAAACCAAGAGCATAAAACTAGTAATAGTGGAAGGGGAAGAGTAATTGTAGATGCAGGGGAAAGGCCACATTCTCAATACCTTCGCAGAGCTCATTCCTCTGACAGATCAAGCACTTCTAGTCCGTCTCAAGCAAAAACTTGCACAGTGGAACAGTGTCACTCAATGGAAATGCTTTCAAAGCCCAGAACATCACTGGATGAAAAGGAAGAACGATACTCACCCACAAACAGCAATGTCAACGTTTTCCCTTTCTTTAGAGAAAAGACATCCAGTAGTTGTGGATCTTTTGAAAGACCTGATAATGATCAAGCAGTCTCTAATCATCATTGTCTAGGAAAAACTCCTTTTCCATTTTCAGACCAGACACCTCAGACAGAAATGGACAACAGTGGTTTGGGAATCTGCAACTGGATGCTCATTTCAGAGAAACTGGTGAACACAACATCTTTGGTTCAAACCATGATCTCCAAGGGCCCCTAGATCTGCAGGGCACACCAAGAAAAGCATGGAATGATACAAGCCAGCAAGCACTGTGACGTTCCTGATGGTGCACACACTGTACAGCAGCTGGGTCCCATTCAGTACATGACAGGACTTCACAGTCAACCTGAAATCATTCACCAAGAACCTGGTTTGGGCTTCAATCCTCTCTCTGAACAGAACAAAACAAAAGGAGTGTGGAGTCAGCATTGGGTTATCAAAAACATACCTTACGAAGCATTATGTCTCCTTTGACTGCTCACAGACTAAAACCAATCAGACAGAAAACCAGAAAGGCCGTGGTGAGCATCCTTGATTCAGAGGAAGTGTGTGTGGAGCTTCTCAAAGAACATATGTCTGAAGAATATGTGAAAGAAGTTCTTCAAATATCCAGCGATGGGAAGATGATTACTGTTTATTATCCAAATGATGGAAGAGGCTTTCCTCTTGCTGATAAACCTCCCTCTCCTACTGACAACATCAGTAGGTATAGCTTTGACAGTTTACCAGAGAAATACTGGCGAAAATATCAATATGCTTCCAGATTTATACAGCTTGTAAGATCTAAATCTCCCAAAATCACTTATTTTACAAGATATGCTAAATGTGTTTTGATGGAGAATTCTCCTGATGCTGTTTTTGAGGTTTGGTTTTATGATGGAGCAAAAATACACAAAACAGAAGATTTAATTCATGTGATTGAAAAGACTGGAAAATCTTACTTACACTTTTAAAAAATGAACCTGAGGTTACCAGCTTGAAAGAGGAAATGCAAATATATATGGACCATGTTAACGAGGGTCATCGTATTTCTTTAGCACTGGAATCTATAATCTCAGGAGAGGAAAAAGGAATTAGGAGTGCTTCTTTTTTTCCAATGATTGTAGGAAGAAAACCTGGTCATGCTGGTTCACCTAAAGGTCCATCACTTCAGCCTCCTTTGGATCCTGGCTGCTCCAGGACAGAGGGTCCATCTTCAAATAAAGTCATCACAAATAGTGCCATTTTTCCAACACAGGCATCAGCACCTAATCCTTCTGTCATTACAAGTGATGGGCTTGGCCACACAGCTTCAGGAACAAATGTATCTTCTTCTGGTCTAAAAGATTGTCTTCCTAAATCAGCACAACTTTTAAAATCTGTTTTTGTGAAAAATGTTGGTTGGGCTACACAGTTAACTAGTGGAGCCGTGTGGGTTCAGTTTAATGATGGGTCACAGTTGGTTGTCTATCTTCTATCAGTTATATATCACCAAATGGTCAAACAACTAGGTATGGAGAAAATGAAAAATTACCAGACTACATCAAACAGAAATTACAGTGTCTTTCTTCTATCCTTTTGATGTTTTCTAGCTCGAGTCCTAGCCTTCTTTGATTAGTATTCTTTTGAGATATTACCTTTAATAAATAATGTTTGGTTTTTTAAAAAAAATTAAGTTTGACTGTACACATTTATTAGAATAGGAATTCACTTGACATTTTGGAATGCTTGGAATTCTTTTCAGTACCCCTGTGGTAGCTTCATAGCCTGCTATAAACAGGTGTGTGAAGTCTTCGGTCAGCACTCCTGCTGGTGTCTATGATTTAGGTGTGTTTGCATCCCTGACTTTTAGCCAGTGGGAAATATGGGTGGAAGTGATATCTTCTATTCCTAGAGCTAAAGGCTGCAAACCTCCCAAGGATGATTGTCCCATCATGTTCTTTCTCCTTCAGGAATGAGGTGGACAATTTGTGTGACCGTAGAAATGAGGACTTGAAGATAAGATATTTAATGAAGCAAAGAGTTCTAATACCTGAATTACTTACTGGAGAAGACCATACAGGCCTGTCCATCCTTTTGACATCGAAATGCAACATTGTCATTTCTCTTTCTATTAAGTTCACACATTAGAACTGTGCAACGAAATTTAAAAAAAAAAAGCCAGGCTGGAAAGATGGCTTAGGGGTTAGGGCGCTTGCCTGTGAAGCCTAAGGACCCATGTTAGACTCTCCAGATTCCATGTTAGCCGGATGCACAAAAGTGAGGCATATGTCCACTAGGTGGTACAAGCGTCTGGAGTTTGATTGCAGTGGCTTAGGCCCTGGCAAGTAAATTCTCTCTCCTCTCACTGTCTCTAAAAAAAATTGCCAATAAAACATCTCATACTGTCTTAAGTAGGTCTAAGATTTTGTGCTGAGCCATGTTCATAGGTTTTGTGGGCCAGATGTGGCCCACAAGCTGAAGGTTGGACACTCATAACTGCTAAACATATGATTAGAATATAATTATCTATCAAGTACAACACTGGTATAGAAGGTTCTGTAACATGACCAATGTTAAAGTGTATTGGGTATTAAGAAACTGAAATATAGTTAATGGTGTATTATTTATGATGATTCTACATATTGGAAAAAGATACCAAAAATATACTTAGTATCCTATTTAATTACAGTTCTAATTTAATTTTAAGCTAGAATTGGATGAATTATAATTAGAATTGACCAATTAGGGAAGGTACCTGTTGTCACAATAAAGCTTTCTTGGCTGGCAAAAGAGAGAGATGGAGACTGTTAGATAGGAGAAATCCATTTTTTTCTATGCCTAGGCCTTTTGACCAGGATTTGCTTCAACATTCAGAAAGAAATCTATAACTTTAACACCACACTGGCACATATCTAAGACCTTTTGGTCCTTGACATGCAGACCAACAACGCATAACCTCATGAAAAGCTTATTGACCACTGGCCATCCTCTTGACTCTGATTTAATCCCCTTCCGTGGGGATATTTATGTCTACCTAGTGACATTTTTCCAATTGTACTGTACCTGGCAGATGAACCTTGATGAGTGGTCAGAGAGCCATTTCTGCTGCACTTTTGATAATACATTTTGCTAATTTTCTACTCATAAAATAACTATGCATGGTTTTATTTCACTACACTTAGTTAAGGCTGTTACAACAAAAACACCATGCACTAAGTGACTTAAACAGAGACATGTTTTCACAGTTCAGGAGGCTGAGGAGTTCAAGCTTAGGGTGCTGGGTGCTGATTTAATCCCAATTCCTGGTGAGTGTCCTTTCCCTGGATTGCAGATGGATGCCTTTGAATGCCTTCTTATTGTATCTTTTCTCTCTCAGTCTTATCAGTTATTGCTATAATTTCTTTTTATAAAGTCAGCAATCCTGTTGATATGAACTCTGTCCTCATGGTACAACCACCACCTGTGGGGGGTTGAGTATAAAATGTCCATCATAGCTTCATGGGTTTGTGATCAAGCCTCATACTTAATCTCTAGCTCATGGAGCCTTCAGTAGGTAGAGCCATGCTAGAGAAGGTGTATCATTTGGGGCAGGCCTTGTAATTTTATACTTTCATAATTTTCCAGGGCTAGCTAGCTCACTCTGGCTTCCTTCCACCTGATGTAACTAGATGTCACACCGTGCCTTCTGCTCTTGCCGTGCTGTCCCCACCACGATGAAGCTTCCCTTTGAAGCTGTAAGCACCAATAAACCCTTTCCTTGCATAAGCTGCTTCTGGTTGATGATTTTATCCCAACAATGAGAAGGTAGCTGCTTCACCATTTAAACATCATTGCCCTGGGTATTAGGAATTAAATATAAGAACTTTTGGAGGAAATATTAAGTCTATAGGACAAATTTTATATTGCTTATTGATTTTGAGTATTATCTTGAATTTATCTCTATCACAGTAATTTCCAGTGATTGAACTGATTGTTCTGATTGCTATATTTTTCCTCACAGAACCTCCTGTGTGCTCTAGGTGAAATGAATGGCCATTGGGTCAAGATTCCTTAGTGTAGAAATAGATATTTTGGAAGAATCCTTGTTTACTTGCAATAGCAAAATGTCACTGATGAAGCCTGAGATTTCTTCCCAATTACAGCCATCTTCTTCTTGAGTCCTAGTTTACTCAAGGCACTCTTACAGAAAAAAAAAAAGTAAAGAAAAGAAAGAAAAAAATAAGTGTTATGGATTTTAATCTAGTTCTCTCTTTACCAAGTGCAGGTTTCTGCCAAGGGTTGAATGTGTAACATTTCCCAAAGGTTCATGTGTTTGAACACTTGGAACCCAGCTGGTAGCACTATTTTGGGAGCTTGTCGAATTTTTAGAAGATGGAGCCTCTCTGAAGGAAGTGGGTCAGTGGGGAAGGGCCTGGAGGGTTACTGCTTACCCATTTCCCTTCTCTCTGCTTCCTCATCAGCCTAGATAGGAGCAAGCTCTTCCCATCACAGCTGCAAGCTACTCCTGCTTCCGTACCTTCCCTGCATGATGTACTGTATCCCCTTAGTCCTTAAGTGGCTTCAGACAGGTATTTATCACAGCAACAAGAAAAGTAGCAGTTACAGTTTCATTTGACCTTCCTTTAATATTAATCCAATAGTCCTTCTTGCACTCTTACCACTTTCCTGTGAGGGGTAGAGATTCACCTGTACTGTGAGAAATGACATGATGTTAGAAGAATGTGCCATGGAATCTGACTGTCATCACTTCCTTTCCAGCCTCAACACTTGTCAGGCTATTCAGCCTCTCTGTGCCTCACTTCCCTCTCTATAAATACTGAGTGGGTTGCTATCATAATATGTAAACTTCAGAACATAATGTTTGGTTCTACATGGTAAATTCATATCAGCCATCATCATTTGGGGCCAATGTTGCCATAAAAAGCCATGCACTTAAAGTACTGCCTCCAAACTTGAAAACATTCATTTTATCTTCGTGCTCAGACCCTTGGCTCAAGTATCCTGGAGTTGACTTGAAGTGTACTGAACTATAATAAGCTGTATTATTGCCAGCACAATTTTAACAGAATAATTGTCTGATAACAAAAAGAACTCCAAGGGGGTGCTTAAAGTTCATGACAATAGAATCTGTGGGCTCTTATCAAATGAGAATGAAAGCATAACAATAATAAATAAATTATTGTTAAATCTTGTAAATTTAAATTTAATTCCTTATATTCTTGCCAATTTAATTATTTATCTTCTATAATAATATTTCACTGATGAGCTCCAAATGTTGAATAACTCCAGGTAGAATTACATCCACAATGTGTTATTTCTGTTGTTTTCCAACTTGGCTTTAAAAGAGTCATTTACAAATATCAGGAATCAAATGTAATTAGTATCAGCATTTTCACTTTTTAAGTTCATATGTAAACCTTAGTAAATATTAATAAAGTTTTACTTTATTTTCTGGATTCTGCAATATCTACCACACACGCTCAAATAAATCCTTGAAACACATAATTGAAACTTTCCTTTTATATGTCACTTGCTTATACTTTTATGACAAAGTGCCCTTAGGATAATGGAAAAGGAGTCCTTATTACAAATTCTTTGCATTATAATAGTAGCTCGGATTCTGTGTAAATTACTTTCCTATCAGTGTGACAAACCACCTGAAAGACAACTTAAAGGAATGTGGGTTTATTTAGACTGACAGCTTCAGAGGGCACCAGTCCAACATGGTGGGTTAGCTGAGCAGTTCATGGTGGCAGAAGAATGTGGGAAAAAGAAAAAAAAGTCAGCTATTCATATCACAATACCAGGAGGTAGGAAGCAGGGTGAAACAGATAGCCAGGGGCAGGGTATAACCTTCCAGGCCCCTCGGAGGGACTTACTAGGCAGGCCCTACCTCCTGAAAGTTTCAGAGCCTCTCAAAATAACCCCACAAATTGAAAGGGTAATCCTATGGGGGCAACACAGATATAAACTTTAACATCCTTTTTCTACAATCCTCACAAACTTGTAAAGCAGTTCCGTCTTCAAACTCTACCTTCCTTCGCTGTGTCACTGTATTCTCTATGCAAATCATATGCCATGGAAATGACTCTTTTCAGTTTTTTTTTCTAATGAAGAAGGATGATTTTCTATCTCTAGCTTTGTTTGCATATACCTTCCACAAAAGACCTCTATTTCTACTCTCTCTCATGAATGATCACCCTCACTTGCAGTTTATTGTGAATAAATCATTTTACTTAAGGATCTCCTTCTTCCTCTTAAATGAAAACAACTTTTCTCCACTATAGCTTGTGTCATGCATCACTTATTCTTCCCCATTTAATACATTTGTCACTTTGCCAGTGAGATTTTAACTTTTTCATCACCTGTTGAACACAACAGCTGGTTTGGTACATTTGATCATATTTTACATTCCAGTTTTTGAGTGGGATAATCAGAGTTTTACTTGCAAGGAATAGTGAAAAGAGGTCCTGACCTGTCATCCCAACTCTGTCTCGTCTTGCAAAAGTCAGTCTCAGACATCTCAGTTCTCAAAGGAACAGAATTAGAGCAGGTCAATTTGTAAACAACTTCTTGCTTTTAAATTGCTTTATTTGGTAATGAATTTATTTTAAAAATTCATTTCATTGCTCTTGTAATGTGTGGTATGTGTGAGTATGTATGCATGTTTATGTATACGTGCATTCATGTGTGTGGGGGACCCTCAGACATGTGCATGCGTATGTGTGTGTGCGTGCACATGCTTGTGGAAGCCAGAAGTTGATGTCAGGTAGAATCTTCCTTGTTTGATTTCCATGTCATTTATTAAAACAGGATCTCTCCAACTCACAGCTCACCCATTCAGCCACTCTAATCAGCCTCCATTGGGATTCCCTGTCTCTTCCTCCTGGGCACTTGGCTTACAAGTGGCTCCTATCCCTGTCCAACCGTGGCCTGGGTTCTTGGGGCCACAGGTGCTTTACCTACTAAGCCATGTGCTGGGTCCATTGCTCTTTACAAATGTAAACGCACACTGGTTATGAATAACTACTTTAAATTTGAAAAATATTTTTACACGCAGCACTTTACATGTAACAAAAAGTTATTGTTAACAAATGGGAAATATTATGCTAGAAAGATTTTTTTTAACAAGTGTTTGGCTTCCTTTTCATCAAAAATGTTTAGTTATCAAAACAATTTTGGAAAGCTGGGCACGGTGGCGCATGCCTTTAATCCCAGCACTCGGGAAGCAGAGGTAATAGGATTGCTGTGAGTTTGAGGCCACCCTGAGACTACAGAGTGGATTCCAGGTCAGCCTGGGCCACAATGACCATACCTTGAAAAATCAAAAATAAAAAAAAAATTGGATTTTTGTTGTCCCAAAGACTCTTTTGTTTCTTCACTTTTTTTTTTTTTTCCCCTCCAGACAGGATCTTGCAAGTTAGCCCAGGTAGGCCTCATACTTTGGGATATCCTTGTGCCTAAATCTATGGCGTGCTGAGACTCTATTAAGAGATAGTTGGGGGCTGGAAAGACAGCTTAGCCATTAAGGAGCTTGCCTGCAAAGTCAAAGGACCCAGGTTCGATTCCCCAGATCCCACATAAGCATGATGCACAACACAAGGTGGCACACGCATCTAGAGTTCGTTTGTAGTGGCTGGATGCCCTGGTGTACCCATTCTCTCTCTCTCTCTCTCTCTCTCCCTCTCTTCCTTTTATCTGTCTCTCAAATAAATAAAAAAATAAAACATTATAGAAGAGCTAGCTGGATGAAGTATTAAAGGAGAAATAGGAGCAAGGCCCAAGAGCAAGGAGATGCCACCTCATTTGCCTTGGCAGAAACAGAACCCGCATGGGATCCAGCATCATCCAAGATGGCCCCAAACCATTCCTCAGCAACACTCCCTGGCAGGAACTTCCTGCTTCTTCCTCAGCTCAGCACCGGGTATGGAGTTACACCCTTGAGTCCGCACCAAGCCAATCACATCTCTTCTCACCCACCCGAGTGTGGACAAGGCTCATCCTAATTGGATGGCTGTCCCAGACAACTGGCCACATGTGCCTGTTCTCTTTCTTGGCTCTCTTAGTTTTGTTGCTCAGGCGCCAGACTCTCCTGCTTTGGCAACCTCTTCTCCCTTCCCATGCTGGCTGGGATGAGGGAAGGGGGTTTCTTCTCCTTGGGGGCACTTCGTGCCTTGGCTTTGAGTGCTTTCTCTATGTTACATGTACGGTTTTCCTCTAAGCTCTGGGCCTCCATGATCTAATCTTTTAGTTTCCTTCTGTGTAAGGGTGGAAGCCTTGCACTTCCCTGCTTTACTTCCTCTGTGTGTGTGTGTGTGTGCGTGTGTGTGTGTGTATGTGTGTGTATGTGTGTGTGCATGCGAGCTTCTTCTGAATTTTTGGCCTGGGCCCTCATGTTTGGCCCTCCACATGTGTGTCCTTTCCATGGGCTTCTCCCCTGGACATTTCCATCCTTCATTCTCCCATCTCCCTTTCCAGCTGGCTCTTGTCTTTCTGGCCTTCCCCTGATACCAATTCTCCCTAAATAAACCTCAGAATTCATAATTTACCCTTCCCATTGTCTGTTTTCTCCACTATTTGTTAAAATGGATAAGAAAGTAAAAGTTGGGATTCACAGGCCTGGTGGCCCTCCTAAACCTCCAAATCCCACATCAGTTATTACTAAATATCCAAAATGTATATCTAATTCCTGTGGCCTGGGTATTAGACTTTGAAATGTTACTGGTGGCAGAAGTATTCACCAGGACCAGGGCTCAGCCAATAAGAGCGCTTGCTGCAGCATACACATGGGCATGAGTTCGGTTTCCTAACACTCACAAAAAAAGCTGGATGTGGCCATTCACATCTATAACCCCAGTTCTAGTAGGCAGGATAGAGGCAGGAAAATCACTGAAACTCCCTTTTTCGGTCAGGCTTACTGATATTCAGTGACACACACATACTACACACATGTACATAACATTGAAAGGAGCCAGGGAGCTTTGTTTGGCATCTGAAAGTAAAAAGCAAGAATGTGTTTGGGCTTATCCTGCTAGTCTCTGAAGGAGATTCCTAGACCTGTTTGTCCACACCTGAGCCCCTCCTGGGAGGGAGGTCCCCTTTCCTAGAATTTCAATCTTATCCTGACATTGAGGTTAGGCAAGCTTAGATCCCAGAACTTGGCATCATGGCTCACCTCTTCCTGAGCCAGCCCCTAGCCCAGAACAATCACCCCTCACTCTGGCTCACCTGAGCAGGGAGGCGAAACCCACCACGATAAGGTTATATATAAAGAGATGTGTGCTGGGGACAACCCTCTCTCTTTTGGCTGCCTATTCATCACTCCTGAACCTCCAGTTTCTGGTAAGTCTCCCCTCCTCTTGGCCCTGCTGGGGCTTGCCACATGTGTATGCATAGTCTGTATCTTGGCCCAGAGGAGGGGAGAACCCCCTTTACCCGCCCCCCACCCCATCCTGCCCTCCACATGACAGGAGCTCTCTGTACTTTCTTTTCTTGTCTCTCTAAATCTCTTTTCACGTTTCTTGCAGACCCACCACAGGGCTCCCAGACCACATGGATGTATTAATTTTCCTTCCCTTTGGTTTTATACTTCCCTAAATAAATATAATAATTTAATAATTACCCTTTTCTGTTTAATTTGTCTTGGGTTAAATACAAACGCAGATTCAGGGTTTGGGGCTGAAGGACTTTCGTGGATGACCTGTATCAACACCTCACATAATAACTCACACACACCAAAAAGGATATCTACCTAGTTCCTTCTTTCTTTTCTGTTATAAAATACTCCCTTGATATTTTTCCAGTTTATCAGATTTATCCTTAAAAAGAAAATTATATTTAGTTCCAGACAGACTCTTAATCACATTTTCCTGTTCCAATTAGAACATATTTTAACTCATGAGTTCAAAAACTCAAGAAAAAAATAATTTCGATTTTAATAACATCTTAGATTTTTTTTTGCCATATTTGAATCGTTTACTTTCATTTAAATTTAATTCCAGATCTGGGAAGTGATCTTAATTATAACTAAATAGAATCTCATCTCATAATGAACAAGAAAGGTATGCCACCTGAGTTGGCTCAAATTCACAGAAATTAACATTTCAATGTGTCTTGCTGTAAAATGAAAGTATCACTGAAAAGAAAACAATTGTTCAAAAAATAAAACATCTGGTAGGGTTGACTCAGAGATTCTCTGTGGAAACAAACACCTTTGTAATCAACAGCTCTGCCATGTGCTGGGATAAAGTGCTTGCCTAAATTAAAGATTTTTAATATTTCAGAGAGATTTAGTTTCTCACTGTTTTATTGCTACAAAGACCTTGAAATTAACAGCATGAGATTTCCTATTTCATAACATGAGATGATTTTTCAGGAAATGAGATACATATTCATATACATGCATGTTTTGTTTCATAAAATATTAATATCAAGAGATTTTATTTCCTAATATGCTTTCTTTCTTGAGTGTAAATGCAGAGTTCTCTGAAACAGGCTACTCCAGTCCCAAAGCTGCTACTCCTATGTCAGCTCCAGTCTACCATTTTTTTTAAAGTAAACTTTAAAAAAAAGATTTTATTTTTATTTATTTATTTATTAGAGACATAGAGGGAAAGAGAGGGAGAGTGAAAATGGGCTTGCCAGGGCCTCTAGCCACTGCAAACAAACTTCAGACGTGTGTGCCCTCATGTGCATCTGGCTTACGTGGGACCTGGAGAATCGAACCTGGGTCCTTAGGCTTCGCAGGCATGCACCTTAATTGCTAAGCCATCTCTCCAGCCCTCCATTCTACCTTTCAATGTGATCAGGAGACCCCCCCTGCAATTCTGTGGCCCTGAGGGATTATTGGTGATGTCAAAAACTCCACTCTTCTTTCTGTTGAGACCAGCTTTAGGCTTTATGTGAAAGTTAGCTTTCTAACCTGGCCATCGACTGGTTATTGTAAGGGCCATTAGGTATATTGTATGGTCTTAAGCAGTCTCCCTGGCCTCTACCACCCACCTGGTGTTAGCATCACACACAATCTAGGCCCCTCTGTGAGAGAAACAAAAGTGTTCCCAATGACAGTGTCTTCAGGGAACTGAGGGCAGTGGAGAGCTACCATGTCCCAGTAGAGTCCTGGTACTAACCCTGAAGACAGTGGTCCCTCCCTTGAAGCTTTCCTCCTCCATTGACCAGCGGTGTGCTCTTGAGCCACTTCATTATCCTTCCTGAGATTCAGTGTTACCACCTGCAAAATCAGGATGATCATCACACTCCGAGATTAAGTAAAATGATTCATGAGAACCATTTAGAGACATTCTTAGAACATGGTGTAACTTTAGTCCCCAGGGTGGAAAAACAGACAAACAAAAAGCCACACCTGTGCTAAAGATTTTTCAAGCCTGATTAACTGATTGGAACTTCCTGATTGTGGAGTGTTGGGATTTTAGAGATCCAGAGCCAAATTAGCTCAGGTTATCTTTAGTCCCATTAGTTACTAGTTCTAGATATTCATTCATTGCCCACCTCTGTTGACATAAAAGACACAGCTCTCCCCTCAAAGGAGATAAGAGGTAGTTTATTCTGGCACCAAATATGAGTGACCATGACCCTGGGAACACAGATTTAGGTTACCTCAAATTCATGTTCTGATGTGTTAATAATTTCATGAAGGTTTTACAGTTACAGAACAAAAGAAAGTCATAAATTAAGGCACTTTTCAAATACATTGGCTGACCATCAGGTAGTCAGGTTATAGCAAAGTGGGAAATATCCACCATAGGCCTCAGATGCTGTCTGATGACATTCTTAGCCCTTGGGTTGGTGGAAGCTGGGGTCTGTTCTTGCATTCCAAAAAGGATCACACCTGATCAACTGATAGTCACCAGGATGCTAGGTCAGACACAAAGGGGGCAATAAATGGCTCTTAAGGGGCTAAAGGTAGCCCAAGGTAATTTGGCTCTGACCTGCAACACTCCACCTCTCTGTGATCAGAGGGGCTTTATCAGTCTGTTCAGCCTTGCTGGAAGTAGGTGCAGCAGGTACAGCATTTTTTGTGCAAACTTGAGTTCACACCTCTGTGGTTGTCCTAATGTTCTTGTGGTGGTTGTGACATGGAAGTTCTGGGATACATTAACAGACCACCAGCTTCCACCATCCTCAAAACGAAGAATGTCCTCAGCTAGCATCTGAAACCCACAGCCAGGATTTCCCGGCTTTGTTGCAATCTGTCTACCTTATGTTTACCAATGTGTTTGAAAGTGTTTCGTTTGTTCTAGAATCAAAAACATTGCTGCTTGAAACCTTTACCATATTGGAGCATGGAATCTGAGGTAATCTGAATGTGTTCCCAGCCATGGTCACATATATTTGGTTCCAGAATGAACTATACTTATTCCCTTTGAGGTGAAAGCTGTGTTTTACACAAACAATGTTTAAAGTCTTTTTGTAAAAATATATTAATTAGTTTATTTATTTTCAAGGAAAGAGAAAGAGAGAGAGAGAGAGAGACATAGAGAGAGAGAGAGAGAGAGAGAGAGAGAACGGGCATGCCAGGGCCTCTTGCCACTGCAAATGAACTCCAGATGCATACAACACATTGCCATCTGGCTTTATGTGGGTACTGGGGAATCATATTCAGACCATCAGGTTTTGCAAGCAAGCGCCATAACCACTGAGAGATCTCTCCACCCTGTAAGCTCTTAATAAACATTAAAAATATTTTTATTAAAATACCCATATTAATAGGAATTAGGAGTAAGTTAGCCTTGGGCAATCAAACCAGGGTTGTAGGCTTTGCAGGCAAGTGCCTTAAGTGCTGAACCATCTCTCCAGCGTCCCTTTCTTTCTTTTTTCTTTCTTTCTCTCTCTCTCTCTCTCTTTCTTTCTTTCTTTGTTCTTTCTTTCTTTCATCTTTCTTTCTTTCTTTCTTTCTTTCTTTCTTTCTTTCTTTCTTTCTTTGTTCTTTCTTTCTTTTTTCTTTCATCTTTCTTTCTTTCTTCTTTCTTTCTTTCTTTCTTTCTTTCTTTCTTTCTTTCTTTCTCTCTTTCTTTCTTTCTCTC